>JWHW01037150.1:38254-50126 GCA_000931545.1 Papilio glaucus | reverse complement strand
CCCCGAATCAAAAAAGGTCCAAACAAGATAAGACCTTTTAGGGTATTCTCCTTACCTTCAAAAAATTAAAAAAAAAAGGTTGATGACGTTATGAGTTACATAATACGTTTTTATTTTTTCTTAATATATGCATGCATGTGCTTAGTTAATGTTAATGATGTGGGTACCAAAAACTACTATTTCTTTATTCTGAGCTTTTGCAGGTGTATCTTTGTGTTATCTTTTTATGTTTCTCGAAGTAACTACCACACAAATATTCTTCTCAATCATTATACTAAAAACTTTTGATGACAGAAGAATGCGAGCGAGCAAGTCCACCAAATCTTAAGTTAACATCTCTTACACCCGTTTCTTATATTATTACATTTGAAGTTTTTTTTAATCCATACAGCTACTTACCTTAGTGTAAATACTACGAACGTCGAGTCGCTATCGAAAGTTTAATTAAAGTGTAACGAATGAGATCTAATATATCATTCGCTGTATCGCGAACACTGCGCAGGCGAATTAAATACAATATTTGAAGGACAAAAAGAATTGTTCAGGCTGTAGAGAAGTGGGACGAGAACATGTAGAGCTACTACCATCAGGATAAGTAGAAACATCATCAGTATTGTTGTTCGGGCATGTTGAAAAATGAATGAAGAGAGAATAAGGAAACAAATTTATGATCTCTTCCTGCCCCTTTGGGTTACAGGCGTGAGCGCTTATTTATATTTATTATAGGATTAAGTAACGTATACGGCGATTTAAGAAAAGGTAAGTTAGTAAGTTAAAGGGATATGGGATGAAGTTACTGCCATACATAAAAACAACCCAGAGTAATTAATGAAAGTTTTTATATTGAGATGGTTTTCTTCGTATTGAAACCGAGCCTTTGACCCGTCACATAACAGTTACGATTATGGCGAAGAAAGGTAATGGAGAATTACTTTTAAATTAAGGGTGCGAAAAAAGGGACGAAGTACGATTTGAAAGACAGTTCTTTATGACCGTATGTTACCTTTCTTAATATAGTTAAGGAAATATTGTGATTTTTTGTTACAGAGGAGTAACAGAGAAACAAAATAAAAACCAACCTCCTTCTCATACGTATGGCACGTCTTTTAATGGATTTCAAAATTCAATGCAATAGAAATTAAACATCTGGTGATATATAAATTGATTAATGCCATGTACTTCTTATACATCATTATACTGCTATGAGTATAGCATGTATATTGTAAATATATTTTAAGTATGTATATATATACAAGAACATTAGCAAATTTAATTAAATTAACTTATTCATATGAACAAAGTTTTCGAAATTTCCTTGTAATTACATGCGGAAGTGTACTAAGCTTGTCTTGTTAAGAGTGTGGGATAAGTTAAGAACTTCCGGCGGTGTAAAATTAAATGGGAAAATACTAATATATAAAAAAACGAATCTTATCTATCGGTTAGACTTCTTCTTCAACCGGCCTTTTCCCCTTTTGATTTGGGGTCGGTTCTCTAACGACAACCATCCTGGGGTATTGGGTCCAAATTTCTCATAGCAATGTCTCGATGACCTTCATGTATCTCAACCGGGGTCTGTCACGGCGTTTCGGTCTCGATACTGTTTGTATACCTGTCCAAGTTAGGTGCGTCTCCGGTCTTCGGTCTTGATATTTCGAATCGTCTTAAGTATGTATAATTAATACTAAAATTCTTGTTACACTGAAGTACATTGTTACTTTATCATTCAGTGTAACACAAAAAAAGTTTTAAAAAGAACCAAGCACCAAGACCTCATAGAATCTTCCGTCTTCTGTGAGGTGTTGGCACTTGGATCTAGAAAACCTAAATTATGGATAGTAACTGCTACACATTTGTCTACCGAGGTCGGACCTAACATGAGAACTAGTAAATATAAATTGATATCTTGTAAGACGCAGTCTCTCAACAGCTTGCGCTACATAGAACTCGACCCGGCCCAGAATTCCTGTCGATATTTGCATCTAAATTGCCTCCGTATTCTTCTCCTGCATTAACCCTTGCCCGATATTGTTCGATTTTATGTTACTTATGTTTGTTTACTAGATCCGAACTCTCGATCAAATCAGTATAACTTAACGTAGTATTATTATGAGCCTTAGTTTGTGTGGGTTTTTATTTCGGTCCTTTATATCCATATCCGGCTATCCATATTACACAATTTCACTTACTTTATAAAGTGTAATGGCCGCCATGTACGGTAAATGAAGTTTGTTTACAATAATCATATCTTGCAATGAAACAAGGGTTTTGTTAACTCAGTTGTTGGTAAGCTTAAAATTAATTAGACGTAAATTGTAATGTCAGATGTTAAAACCATCCAATACTCATTAAACACCCGCCAGACATCACACCTGCCTCTTAACAATTCAATGCGGTGGGACATGTAAAAGGGTCATTTTAATTATGAAAAGCCCTTAATTTGCTGGATAATTTTAGAGGTACAATTAATTAGTCTTATTCTATCTGGTACGTGCCCAGCGTGTTACGTTACGTTACTTGTTTTTTATAATGAATAATTTTTTGCTTGATCACAATCCTACCTGATTTTAAATGGTCTTGTGGTTGAAAGATAGTTCGCACTGTTTTAGCATCAGCCTATTCACTCTTGTACGTGACCACGTCATAATTGGACGGAAACACTGAAGCCGACAACTTGTTCCGATCATGTGCAGAATAAACAAAGACTCATATCGCTTCGGTCAAACCTGAATATATCTCCTTAACTCGTAGTACAATATTCATAAGAATTGGTTTTGGTTTCTGAATGTTGGTGAATCACGCTGTGGTTGGTCCGCTTTTAAGCATGAATACCGTAGAATGAATTCCAGGCGAGAAGAGAAGCAGCAGGCGGTTCTGAGTTGCCGATGCGTTGCCTACCTAGAATGGATAGAAGAAGTGTCGAACAGATAATTTTTTTTTCTTTTACTATTTATTCTTTGCTCTATCAAATCACTCTTCCCCTTCCCATCCTTTCCGATAGTATCTTTAAGTATGTCACTTATGTCTCCTAGTAGTTTCTACTAAAATTCCTTTTTTCCTTTCAATAAATACAGGTTATCTTTTTGGTTGAGCGGCGCTATGATTTAACTTGGATATTTGTTATAACGCTGTAGGTGATAATGAAGCTGACGTTTCATTAATAGCTGTAGTCTCGTCTGTGAGGAGAGACCCGTGTTCTAGGATAGATTATGACGTCATCTTAAATGCTCATTGAAGCGGTACTCGTTCGATAACGCGTCATAACACACGTCGAGAAATTGGGACGAGCTGAAATCTATTACTAGAATTTTTTTTAGGGGAATACTACTTACAGATTTTGAATGTAAACAGTAAGTTCCTGAGTTCATAACTCTAGCTGGGTGGCTTGCGTAACGAACAAGAGTCGTAAGTTACACTAGAATTAACACAATATACCCTCCAAAGTTAGAATTAAATGTACAGTGTAAAAGTACCATAATAATCTACGAACTCTAATTGATACCCTTGACTATATTGACTTGACTTTAATTGGTTTACAATAAAAGGAAATGAGAGAAGAAATAACTTGTCAAGTCGAAGAATTGAAACTTGTATATTTTTTCTGCATAAAATATGACATAAAAATAAACGTATTCGATATATGTCTGATGAAAACTGATACGAAATTTTGTCCGTATGTTCTCTTTATCAAGAGCGTGGTGTCTGGATGACATATCACAGTAAGTGGTTGTCATTAGTTCGACACTCGGAGATGAATAATACCCCTTGATGTATAAAATGACTTACATAGTTCCATTTATCCGATATCCTCTGTATACATACATAGTCATTTACCATTACAAGTCATCGAAGAAAATGGTAGCAGAGCATTATACGCCAGCATTTCAGACATCAGGTGTTAACTCGACCTCTTATAGGACGGCACTTTCGAGCGGTTACTGTCAAAACAAAAGAAGTTTGACATTACGTAGAATTGACGCGACCTTCGTTGTAGCCTGGCTCCTAATACTCTGTCTTTTATTTGTATTGGCTCTTCTAGTAAATTATCTCATATATCATCTTATTGACTGAATATAGCACAGCCCAGATGACTTACTGATTTCGAATGTAAACAGTAAGAGTTTGCCGAGTTCATAACTCTAGCTATTAGTTGTGTATTGAGGAACAATGCCTAACTAACAATAGTCCAAGTAACACTAGAATTACACAATACACATACCAAAGTTAGGATTGAATGTACAGTGTAAAAGTACCATAATAATGACAGACACAGTATTCTTACTCCAAGTTATTTGACGCAAGTTCATCTCATCTTCAATTTAAACTTTCTAATTTTACTTCAGCTTTGTTCTTTTTTAACCTTAATTAAATGACAAGAGGAGACTAAGTAGAGTCTTTCAAGTCTTTTGTCACGGCGGTAAAGTCAAAAATAGTTTCGAAAAATTTTGTTATGTAGATTTAAAATAATAATTACCTTACCAATTAATTACAAAAAGAGAAAACAAGAGTGATGGTCACACGAACAACATGTTGAATATGTCCCTGGTATTACTAATTCGATTTGTAGGATTATATTTTACATATTGTACAGAAACCTTAGAATAATTTAGTAGACTTTACGCGCCTAACACTTCTAAATCTGACAGTTCACTTGTAATCCGCCGCGGGCCCCCTGGATGATATAGGTTGTATGATATATGTTAACCGAGTAATATTAATTATCATGAGTAATGTATTTTATTATTGTTTTGACACAGATTTAATTTAAGAATGTCAAAGTTTATCAATTAGACAAATGTCGCAGCGTACTTATTTTATCTATGAAAAGTTTAAGTATACCATTTTGTTTCAACTTCAAGCCAAGCTCACGAATTTGTATAGAGTATACTAAAGTCATTCAAGCGAGAAAATAAACAAATTCAAGTATTTTGTATTCTTCACGAAAGTCGCGCATAAACCTGAAGGTATTTTTGTGCGAAAATTTAAAGTATATCTCGAGTGTTAGCGCTTCGTAAATAACGGCACCTCGCTTCGTTACCTCACTCTTGTTATGTAATTACTCGCTCAGTTTCGTAGGGTTCCGTCTGAAAAGATCTTAATGTAGAATTGTTATTAAGATGCGCGGACCAGTCTTTAGTGTTTTAGATTTAATTAAAACATTATCATAAATGACAACTTTTCCTTAAAACATGAATCAGTTTCATATTTAAAAAAATGCATAATTTTTTCTGTATATAAAAGAAGAAACTGGCTGGCTGTCTGGAAGGGCCTAGAGACTTAAAACTTTGCACAGATGTTGTCGAGCACTAAGAAAGCATTTTTCTAGATTCATCCCCTGTAGATGCAAAAGTAAGGGATGAAACAATGTAAGTTGTTGTCCTTTGGTCTATATGGTCAATCATATTAAATAAGGTTCAGCTTACGCTGGACCAAGGTCGGCTTAATGAAATTGTACGGCGGGTGAAACCGCGAGGCTCAATTTGTGGTTTTATAAATAAACTAGCTGATACCCGCAACTTCGTCCGCGTGGAATCAAATAAAAAAAAATTATTTACTTCGCAGAATAAAAGTTTATAATAGTATAAATAAAACATCAGTATCCACATTATATCTTGATATTACAAAACAATTTAATTTTGTTTATCTGCATAGAGCTACATTTGACCCGGTGTTGTTGCTATTCAATTTTATAGTTAAAAAAAAATGTTAAGTAATAACGCACGTATTCTTTTAAGTAAAAATTGTTACGTAATAACGCACGTGTTCATTTAAGTAAAAATTGTTAAGTAATAAAGGCTGTAATTCTTTGGCTTAAATTACATTAGCCTATTTGATTCCTTACCTGAATATTACCTATCTTTCATCGAAATGAGTTCAGTTGTTTCGGAGATTACCCGGAATAACCGGACAGACAGACACATTTTTGTACCGTACATACATCATGTGCATTGAGTATGTAAATTTTATTTTGATATTAAATGTAGACACTTCAATTTTATTTATTTGTGTATGTGTATATATAAAGTAATATTTAATAGTAATAAGTTATGTTATACGTTTATTTTAGCAGACGATGATGAAATGAATACGTTGATAAAATGAAGCAGACGTTTCCGATGCGACTCTTTATCTGAACACCATGCCGGTCAACACGCTCGCAACTTTTAAACGACTTGTCCAAATTACTTATTATCTGAGAGCAGAAACTTTGTCTATGGCTACCCCTGCCCAGTGCCCTCTCCATTGGGGGAGGGGTAGTCATCGTCAAAGTATTTGCACACATTTAGTAGTATGAAGACAGTACCACTAGTTACCAGTACGACAGTCTACTTTAAATATCGGAAGTGATAGAAGTATATATTTTGATAAAAAAAATTGTTAATAAAATTAACAAATTAGATCTCTTTGCGATTTTTATTTAGAACCCAATAATTTCGTGAGTGCTGCCATTGATACCAGAACGTCATTTTTTTGGTTTTAATTTCTTGCCGAGCAAGGCAACATTCATGTATGACAAGTAAAGTTTCTGTGTGAATTTATTTCGGCAAGTGGCGCAGTCACCGGATTGGAAGAGTTTTTGTTTATTAATGTGACGAACTTAGCTGAACTCAGGAAGTAGTAATAGCAGGCAAGACAGTATTCATGCAAGACACAGTGGTAGAGCCCGCAACAACAACATCTGTTGGACGAATGGGCCGGCTCGACCTCACAGAAGACAGGCGTGAAGTAGAAGTATTCTGCGTTTCGTCTGATGAGTGAGGTGCCGGAACCCTAATTTCAGTCCTCTTCCCCTTCCCACCCTTTCCTCATAAGGATAGGATGGGAACGGGAAGAGGATTGGACGGGGAGGGGGTTAACGGGGAAAAGGAAATATCCTTTATCCTCTCTATCCCTCCTCTGTCCATTAAAGGTAGCCAACGCATCCGCAACATATTTGCTTGTTGCGGATGTCTATGGGTAGCGCTCACTTAACATCAGGTGATCCGCTTGCTCGTTTGCACGTTATACCATAAAAAGGACAAAAAAGAGACAACTAGTGTTGTATATTATGATAAGAAATTAACTCATGAAACAAAACTAGAATGTGATGAAAACAACCCCTGTGAAGTCATTACTGGCCTGTCAATGACAGAATCAGTGCTTTAGTCGTTTCAATCCTGTCGCCGGATTGCGGACTTGCGGTGCCGCTAGCCACTATTCGAAAATGAATTTCTGCATCTCCTCACTGTACTGAAACAAACAAATATAATTTTTTGAACTCTAGTGTCTAGTGATTGTTATAGTAATTTTATCAATTAGATAAAGAGAATTAAAACTTGTTATTATGTATAACCCACGTTTTATTTGACACATCTACTTGCACGCCTTGGCATTAAAATCGACCAGTGTGCCGTGACGGTAAACAGCGTGACGTTATAATGGCGTTACGTCCCTTCTGCTTCACTTCACTCCCTTATATGTGTATGCGCCTATACCAATTTATATAGAAATATATTCTGTAATTAATTATTTATCATTATTAAAATAATAAGTAACATAAATTGATATAAATTACAAATGTCTCTTCTGTTTTATTATTTAACTGCATATTTTTCATTTGTTTTCCTTTATAAGTAATTCTAATATTGGACGTAATGTTTCATTTTACAGTATATTAGTATGTTTAGGTCAATTAAATTTTAATAAGTAAACATTGAGTCCATAACGTCAGTAGATCAACAGGGTACTAAATATCAACTCCCAGCTGCTGCAGTAATAACTCTTCTCACAGTTCATGTGCTTCATACGATCCATCTCAAACAACGAGCCGCAGATAAAGCTTAAACGTGCACACGTAATTTCCCGAGGGAAGGAGAACGGGACAATACATAACTCGTAATAATATAAGTCAAATTTTAAGAGAACATTGCGAAAGGTATAAGGAAATAAGTCGAGATAAAACGGGACCGGAAAACAAAATTGTGTAAAATTTTTTTTTGATAATTTGTAAGATAAAACTAGCTTACAAATGTACGAAGTGAAAACGTAGATATATAAACACATTATTGATATTGAAACAAAATACCAAGATACATTGCAGTAATTCAAAGTTCTCAAAGAAAAACTGACAATAAAAATTTTGCCCTTTGAAAGTATGACCAGGTTTCGTCATCCGAATAGAGACAAACTGCGTATGGAGGACATGAAAGTTTACTGGCAGATTATCTCACAAGTCTATTTATTATTAGATTACAAAATATTGTAAAGCGTTATAATTTTAAAAACGTTAATGTTTCTTTAGACCCGATGGATATTTTGTAGACTGTCGCTGAGTGCGATGAAATGATGATAGTATTTAAGAAGAACTTCCCTTAAGCGTGTTTGAATGTTTCGCTGTTAGACTGACAATTGAATGGATTAAAGGAAAGCTGTATCCTTCTAGGAAATATGAAACAGATTTGTCGTCTAACATTTAATAGTGTAGCCAAAAGAAAATGATAGCATTCACCAGCGATAACAAGTTGGTAACGACGGAATAGTGAAGGCGAGGGGAAGTCGACACTTGTCGCTGTCTTAACTTGTTTTAAAACTTACTTTATGGCTCGCGAATAGTTTCTACTGAAATTGTTCCCAGTTCAACTTAACTTCAATCTTTTTTTTGGTGATGTTATTTCCTTGTTATTAACACTGTAGTAAAATTTGAACACTATTTTCACCTAGAACTATTTCCAGAATATGTTGCTTGTTTTAAATCGGATATCACTATCCACTTCAATTTTCATTGTATGACTCAGTAGATTGTTAGCACTTATCCAGATATCGATCAAATCAAACTTAACCAAAAAGGAAGATTTTTGTTCAGTGATGGGGACGCGGAAAAGAAGTGAAGTCATAATAAAAATCAATCAATAGAAATTGTTTTAGTACATCGCGGAACATAACTTTAGCAAATGAACATAAAATCATACAAATCTGTATTTAAATAAAATGCCGGACTCTATGATAGGCCTACAGTTCTTATACGACTAAAAATACATTATTTGACTAAAATTAACTAAAATTCATATGAAGTGATTAAGATTTAGTTATCAATAGTAAAATCCCGTCTCACCACCAAAGGATTTGGAAATTGTATAGTAAATTGTCTGGTATACATATCGAATATTCCTTTACCCCTCTGGTTTGTATGATTGACAGTTGACAGTTTATCTCATAGCAGATGTGTCTGAAATTATTTAGAATTTGTTTATTTCGTAGTATGTATTTTAATATTGGTAGTTGCTAGTTAATATTATAGAAATATCTAAGAAATAATCTGAATTTGTCGCCAGCGGCCAGGAGGCTTCTAAAAGCAGTGTGCTGATAATGCACTCGAGAACATAATTCGAAAGGTGATGTAAATGTTATGTTGAATGTCTACCGCATGCGGTCTTCTGAAGAGATATTGACGGAATTCCATGAAGACACCGGCGCTGGTTCTACAGGAATGGAAATTAATGGATTATTATCACAGAAAAGATGAATGCCGATTAGCTAATGACGAACTCGTCAGGTAGAAGGGATGCGCCCGACCAATGACAAGCCTCGCGACATTTGACTGTCTCGACCACGGTACAACTAATTATTCCAAAGGAAGGAAAACCTATACAATATGGATTACGTTCCCACTTTGGAGACCCCACATGTGTTGGAAAAGACCAGGGAGATGATGATCTAGTTTGTATCATTGCTTGTCGTAAAATAAAAATAAAATATCCAATTTTATATGTACAAATTTTCAAAATATATATAGGTCTTAATATCAATTTTAACCCAATAAATATTATTATTTCTTGCTTATTTACTTTTTATTATTTACTGCTTATTTATCAATGTAAGTACTTGAATTTGTTCACCCCTCAAATATTAGCAGAGCAAAAATCACCGGCGGTAGAATATGTCGCTCCAATAAATCAGAAGACGTTGCCGGACGGTTATAAATTCCGCGGTCGAGAATTTAACCGGTCTTCTTAACAGGTATATACGAGGTTTGACAAAGCACGTAGATAATTTTAACAACCTTCTTGATTTATTTTTTATGGAATAAGTTGGCAAATTTGCGGTTCACCTGATTTTAGGTGACCGCTACCCATAGACATACGACAACGAGCAAACGAGTTGCAGATGTGCTGCCTACCTTTAATGGAGGAGCCTATTTCCTAATCCCCCATCCCCCTCCAATCCTCTTCCCTTTTCCAACCTTTCCTTATTAGGAAAGGATTGGAAAGGGAAGGGAAAGGATAATGGCGAAAGATTGTATTCTTCTCTCATGGTAGAGTATGGTAGAATCTTTATGCTCATCCCACTTTTAATTGTTACAAGACTGCCACGTCCATATCTTCCCGTTGTAGAGTTTCCTACAACAATGTATAAATAATGAAAAAGAAAATGTTCGAAGTATCTTCGGCGAGTAGTAAATTGTGAAACTTTCGAATGGATCCAATTTCCTTTCTCCGAGTGCCCGGGACGTGTTGCAATTAAATCTGGCACTAAGACTAATTGACTTTTAACTTATTTCGCGCACAGTACGGAGTAGATATTTGTTTAAATATCAGTTTAGGCAATGTTTGCGTGACCGATGCATTCGCACAGTATGTATATTGTCACTGTATCGAGATCGATGACGTCATCTGCTGCGTCCTCTCTGAGATGCTAAACTTTATTCCATATAAATTAAAACATATTACTCCAAAAGATGCCGTGTATAGCTGCTGTGAAAACTTAAACGTATTTTTCTAGTTTAGACTAAAGACATTTGTAGAAACGCTTTCGGTTTAAGGCAGGGAACGAATAAAATAAACCAGAGTCAAACAAAATTATCTTCGATAAACGGTTCACGCCGTTTGTTTTCTTTTAACAGCTAGTTTGTTCTCGATTACCATCGCGAAGTAATGATTGGCTCTGTTGTCAACGCTCGTCGCTAATTGGCTTAGCAGCACGTAGTAATAACGGTATTATTGGTGCGTGAATTGATCACGTGTGACAATCTGTTGAGCTGCAACAGTTGTCAAAGAAAACTCCACTCAACGTTCATACGTATCAACTGGTTTAAGTTGGTAAGAGATCTATCTCAAATTTAAAAAGGAAGTGAATCAAGTATTAAACTAGTACTAAGACAGCTACACTGTTCCTAGTTGGTATAAAGATGATCCTGAAGGTAACATTAAAGTCCCCATTATCATGCAAATGAACGACCCTGAGCTAAGGTAACGATCTTCCTTACAATGTTATTAAATTCTCGTTAAGAAGAATCGATGGTTGAGTCTGTATTAGTTAACGACTAATCTCGCCAGGACACTGAGAGGTTAACCTTTATACATCCACTTCTTGAAATAAACCCTCCCCTAATTTAAAATATATTTTCGTTGATGTTTTTTTTTTAATAATTTCGCGTTATTGATTACTATCATTCCCTTCAATGTTATCTTTATTGATTAAATAACTTGGACTAGTTATTACCTTTATAAAGAAGATTTTTACTACTATATTACTACCTTACGGTAAATAAATTTGTAACCGTGAAGTCTACGTTTAGATGATACAATAACAAAACCGCGTATTAAAAGGTTTAGGCAGACGTTTAAAAAAAAGGGTTCTTTTTAGCAGGCCAAAGGAAAACAGATGTCCCGACTCACAGGGCATAAAGCATCTCTGAAATATTGTCAGGACCCGGGGCGCAAGAAAACTTATTTTCACTGAGGGCCCTTGAAGATGACGGCGCAATTGCTGAGGATGATAACATTGCGATTCGAATAAAGGGACGATATTTTGCGGGCCCTCGTAAAGCACACGCGTCTGTGAGCCGACTCAGCGAGTTGGAGGGCCAACTTGAACGTCAGTGACGGATACGACA
>JWHW01037150.1:0-12088 GCA_000931545.1 Papilio glaucus | reverse complement strand
AATCTTACATATTTCCATACAAACTTTCATCCCCTATTTCAACCCTGTTTTACATTAAAAAGTAGCCTATGTTCTTTCTCGAACTCTAAACTGTCTCTGTACCAAATTTCATTTAAATCGGTTTAGATTCAGCGTGAAAGCGAAACAAACAGACAGACAGCGTTACTTTCGCATTTATAATATTAGTAGAGAAGTAGGGATAACTGGTATCGTAATTCATCGACGTACACATTTTTTTATTCGTACATGGGTGTAAAGTTAAATTTAAAACATTAAATACCTTTGGTTTTTATTTACGCTGAACGTTCACCAGTTTAGGGCAAATTGGCGCTATCTCCGATCGCACAACATGCATTACAAATTCACAAAGCCAGTCCCGCCGCCTGCCGCAGCGCAAATTTCGTTATTACAATACTGGATGGCTTAACTTTAATGTTTTATGAATTCTTAGCACCAGTTAAAACATAATACAATAAAACAACAAGCATCTCTTTTGTAGATAGGGGTTTTGATTGATCATCCTTCAAATTTTAAGTGAGCAAAAGCTGGTCCAATGGTCCAGTTTATACCGGTCCGCCGGGAAAGTACCACGACCTCCTACAACACAGGCGTCAAGCAGCAGCAGATTCCGCAGATCCCATCACCTTCCCATTCCTTTCTCACCGCCTTTTCCTACTCCTCCATAGAAATGCCTTGCATCCGTAATTCGATAGATTAAATTCAATCTTAAGTAATATTATAAATGCGAATGTGAGTTTCTTCTTATTTCATTGGGTACCTTTTATTTATCCCGAATATAAATTGTACCCGAGGTATAGGAAAATACATTTTTATGTATTTCAATTAATTATAAATAAATAGCGGTTTCCATGGTAATGTCACAGTTTAATACAATCATACAGTTGGGCAACGCCTTTCATTGCGGATGATACCGCCGCCCGTGTAGGTATTTATAGTTACACTAGCAGTCGCAAATGTGCCAGGGTTGTCAAAAATGAAACGTGAAATAAAAATAATTGTTATGTAATCATGTAATCACATTAACATGTGTTACACTCCTAAATATTTACATGACATATTATTTTTAGAGGTTTTCAGTTTTTGATTATTAAATTTAATTATGTAATGTATTCACATTTGGATGAACAATCTTACAATAGTTCTAGATTTCTTGTATAAATTCTGTTATTCAAAACAGATTGATTTATTTATTTAACGATTATCGCGTGCAATTGATACGGCGCGTCGACCCTAGGCGTTCGAGTGCGCAAAGTAAGCGCGATCGGGGGCCCCGTGCCGCGCCGCCCACCTCCCCGCTAGATCCCCGCCGTTGCTCTCTGCAAGTACATATGTAAGTTGCGCAACTGTATGTGATAGTGTAATCAGATAATATCGAGCCGAGGCACGGCCCACTTGAGCACCATCGAATCGGAATACTAAACGCGTAATGAGTGACGTCCCACGAGATTCCAATCCGGTTATAACCCTAAAGTAACGGCCCGAGCCGAGGCTCCTGAGGGCAATCTCGAGCCCAGTTACTCCAAAGAAGTTTAGGCTAGGCGCCCTCTGCGCTCTGCCTCCTTAAACCCGATGAATCTGTAAAACTTTTTGACACATGTTACCTGGAACCATCTTACAAAAATGTCTCTGAAGCCGCAGGCAACAGCTAGTTCACTATATTTCCTTTTAAAAATAAATTGTGATACTAAGTTTTTTTTACGAATAAAAAGCTAAACATGTATTTACGTGTAAATAATTAAGTTGTTACACACGACACTAATTTATTATGCAAATAAGGACTTAAATAAACAGTACTTCCACTCGAGCACATCGAGACTAAACCCGAGATCTAATTGGCACGAGGCGAACTTCGCCTGTGCTAAGTTTTATTACACCAGTGTCTGGCTGTTTGACTTTACTTGACATAAACTCTGACTTACCACGCTTTTAAGATAGTTGTATAATTTAATAAGTAACCGGCTTAAGCTGGGGAAATTGCGTGTTAAACATTCTGCCATCATCGCGTAGCTCCTGGATTAGTCACGCAGGTAAATGTTTAAAGCATGTTTTTGTTATTACTTTAATTTAATTGATACATTTCGTGATTCGATGATTTGGAGATTGAGAAGTTCGTAGTCCGTAACAAATATTTAACAAAGATTGGAGGTAAATTTTCATACTTTAATGAGTTCCACTGGTAGTTCAGCTCCACCTTCAGATTTTCTCGCCTTAGACATTTTGACTGCATAAGCAATTACACTTTCCTTGAATAAAGACAATTTACTTCATCGCAGAAATATGTCGACGCCTTAATATGTAGATTTTGTTTTCTGAACACAAGTGATGTGAAATTTTATCTGATGTTCTGAATCACAAGTATTCCACACGGCCGCAGTTAATCGATGACGCGCAGAGGGCAATAAAATGCTGCTCTAATTAAGCTAAACATCGAGATTAAATAAATAATGAGGGGCGGTCGTGTAATGCCGTAATGCCGCACAGGCGGTGTTCGCTGCGCCCAGTGATTTACGGCCTGATTTGTCCTCGGTACAAACCGCATTTGATTCAGTCCTATTAGATAAAAATATGCAAACAAATAAAACAAACATAACGGGACTTTTTCTTTATTTTAGATGAAAATAAAACACCTGTAAACGAAAACTGGACGATTATTATAGACAATTTGTTTATACAACGAACACTTAGGTACGCTATTTTTACTGCCTGCATGTGCTGATAGCTGGGGAAAGTTCCCACTGGGGGAATATTTCGCACTCGATTTGAATTTATTTCCCTGAAAAAGAGTGCTAGACATTTGTACTCCCACTACACCTTCATTGTACACCTTCATATATTTTTTTATTTCAAAACTTTATTAGACGCTAGTGTAGCTTATTTTAATATTGAATGTGTTTTTGTGTTATGTATTTCTAGTTTTAATTAAACTTGGATTTATTTAAATGGATATAAGGTGCACCCATAACTGACGAGCATGTATGTGTAGATGTATGGATTTAGAAGACGTGAGAGAAGTGTGCCAGAATCGCCTACCCCTCTAAGTTCTTTATAAGAGAAGGGGGCAATCGAGCGGCGGGAACACCGAGGCGATCAACGACGCCCATGGACACCTGCAACACTAGAGGAACTGCAGATGCTTTGCCGGCCTTTAAGAAAAATATAGGCTCGCTTCTTTAAGGACCCTAAGTCGTACTGGTTTGGAAATCCCGCTGAGGACAGACCGTTCTACAACGCAGCTGTGCGTGACAGGAAATTTCGCAAGAACCGCACTGTTGAGGAATGCCAGCCATCCAGGTGGTGTATGTGGTACCTGGCGGTCTGTCGTGTCGTCCGATGACGAAACTCGGTGGCAGGAATCGTTCCAAACAGCACTTGGGAACCACTCCCCGTAGTACATATGGTAAAAAATACAGAGGGAACGGTTACGGGCGTGACGTATATTTGTTTATTCTATAGATATAATGCAAATGTCGATTGCTCGTATACGGTTTTTTATTAGTTATATGAAACTGGGAACTTAGTTTCGTTGCCTGCAACACATGAAGTTGTAAGTTATGATATTTAACATGACAAACTACGGCGCCGAGCATTTTGCACACGATTTGAATAAATTTTCTCAAAAGGACAAAGTTGCTCTGACACACTCAACCTATCTTCTTTGAAATTCCTATCTTATTTCTGTTTCTGACTCGCAGTTCGTTACACATTACAATATCGGTCGGTTTAATTAATTCAAACTCAATAAGATCTCACGAAGAACATTTTTAACTTAAGATGTGAAATTTCGAGCACGATCATGATTGAATAAACAAGGTTCTAGTTCTTAGATAATTATTTTTATAAGATTTACTTCAACGCTAAAAACGGACAGAGTAACTCGCTAATTTTCTCCTTCTCTTATTATGTATATTAACTTGAAGCTTTGCTATACTTAATTTCCGATTATCGATACATCTTGTCACAAAGAAAAGGGTACGAAGGAGAAGAGGACCAGAAATAGGTCTACGACACCTCACTCATTAGACGAAACGAACACTTGAGCACAGTTTAACAATCACATAAATAAATATGCGCCTACGCCTGTAACCTCTGGGTAGGCAGAGATCATGGATTTCCATTTGGCGCGATCCTGGCACTTCTCTCTCGCTTCTTCTACATTCATACATCTACGTATACATACTCGTCGGTTATGGGTGCTCCTAATATCGCCCTTTCTTAATAAGCAACTAATCTGATCGATATAAATTTCTCTAGGGCGTCCCCTACCAACACTGCCACTCACTTTTACAACATAAATATTACAACATAATTTAACAATCACATATGATTGTTTAAACTGTGACTAAACTGCCACCGTTAATAATGATCAATTATAATACCAAGATACAATCTGTGTCAGAACTGAAGGCAGGTGTTGCGTTGACGGCACCGGAGGGGGCGAGATATTAATAATTGTAATCCTTTGAGTAGTGACATTCGGTGAAACGGAGACGTGTTCGTGTTAAATTCGTGCTGCAATTTATTGTTCAATATAAGGTAGAACAGATAATCAGGATTGCTCAAGACGTTAAGTAATGACCAAAATATTAAGAGCATGTATAAACACCATACTGGGACATCCTGATTGCCCTGATAAAAGTCAAAGCCAGTACTGTGTGGAAATAGCTCGTCAAAATGTCAGTGAAGGCAGTTCAAGATAAGCAGAACCTTCAATGAAGCGTACGAAAAAGAAGAGATATTACAAACAAATACACAAGATCTAGCGGTTTAATTTCTTTTAGGAACATAATTAGTACGATGATCCATTTAATTCCTCAATCCGAGCAGCGCCATCTAGTTTTGTTTTCTGTGTAACAGCAGAATGCTTATCTTCCTATCAAAGCCAGAATTACTTTAATCTGGAAAATAATTATCTGTGTTGCCAGGGGATGTTTTTGTGGAGCAAAGTTAACAGCCATGTTATAATATAATCTAAGTTGGTAAGTGTCCGCCACTTATTTAATTAACTAACTGTTCTCGAAGCAAAACGGATTAAACTACGAGTCGAAAGGAGCGAGCGCCTGACACTTGGATAATAAAGCGAAGCATAGATGAAGTTTGCTTTGTAGTAATTATATCTTGCGGTTTACTCTCGAAGTTACTTCAAGTTAGCACGTGGTACTAACTTGTAACGGTTATAAGTTTATTTGGATAACATATGTCAATTTAAACTTAAATTCTTTATGTCCAATTGGGCGAACAGAGATTTCCGTTAGTACTTTGTTTTTAGCCAAGCTTGGAAAGCAAGGCAATCAATGGGCTAGGTGTAACGCTCCTTTAGTTCACGCCAGTGACATAACAGTCCGTCCTGGATCACCAGGTCAGTCCTGCAACAGCATCTGCTCCTCCTGAATCTGTCGGTGTTGTTTAAAGGTAACCGTTATGCATAGGATTGTTTGTGCTTATTTCCCCACAATAACAGATATCCAGGCATAGCCGTGGTGACGTAAGAATTGTCAACGTAATGTTGGTGTTGCTTTTACATATGCCGGGAAACGACAGTCATTAAATTTGATTTTACAAGTGGTTAAGCATTTTTATATAAGCACTTATAATTTATCCATCTAACGATTCCTGCACTTTATAATTATTATCATAAACCTTTTGAACGAGTGATTTACATTAATTTAATCAAAATTAATAAATAAATGAATTATAAAATCATCTTTCAATACATTAATGTATCATAATTGTGCACCGAATGTACATAAAACTCATAAAAGAACCTAATGAAAAAATTAAAATGAACAGCAAAAAATATTTCAAGTGAAACATTTTGTTTTGTTACAACAATAATAATTGTGATCGTTACGTGATCGTGGGCCTTAAACGTCTTATTTATGATGCAGTACACGGCGTCAACCGCAGTCGTGTGATTAATAGTCGAATTACACACGTCTACACACCTCTACACGCCACGCCGCGCGGCTCTCCGAGGTCTCCGAGGAATTCAACGGTCTGTTTGTTGGAAAGTGTCAAATATTGTCGCAACTTCCTTAAAATTGGTTAAACTTTTCTCTTATTACATTAAATTGATCAAATTATTCGTATAATAATCGTATGATCTAAACAAGAAAGTAGTTTGGTAGCAGAAAGCAGTTGCAATAACTCGGCGCATGGGACCGTGAGTAATTACCTAGAGCCAAACTTAGTTCGTACTTTAGTTAATTGCATAAATACATTGCGTCTTTTATTGCTTCTCTTCAGTTTGTGCACTTCAGTAGACGTGTAATGTACCAGTACCTGTATACAATATTTGCAGATCAGGCTGTTCTAGGTGATAAGTTTGCGCAACCGGCATAAAAGGTTGTGAGCAAGGAGTCATGCCAATCTTTGAGGTGTACATTTCTTTAGTCGCGTTAGACGATATTTGGGGAAAATCTTATAGGTGACCGTAAACAACATGCTCAAGAGTCAGCAATATGCTTAATTGAATTTGAAACAGTTTCGACGACATTTTTTCTTTTTTTTGTATTTAATTTTGCTTTTTTTTTTGTTTCGATACGAGGGTTTTATTCTTGTTGATTATTTATCTTTTTTTAAACTGCGCGCCTTCCCGTCGGTTTTGAATTCTTTTTGTTATCTTTCTTTAGGCATCCCTAAGACTTTTACCGGTAATGGTATTTTCCTTAGGAACAAAATATTAAATGTACGACGAAAACGTATTTTCAGTCAAGAATATGGAAGTACCTTTTTCAACAGGTACTGTTGACTGGAACACATTTTATTTTATTGATGGATGATTCCATTATATTAATCTTTCACATATTTTCCTCCAATTTAAAGCAGCCAGGTGTATGAGTCTTCTTAGTTTACTTTTAGCACCATTGTTAATACGAGAAATAAATTAAAAGATACATTACTTACTACCTTCAACTTACCTCCGCCATAATTTATAGTTGAATTCAGCTATCTAATGTAAGGAACAACGCGCCGGTATAATTAATCACAAAGCTAATCTCCCGCGAAGCAAAGGCAGGTGGACTCGTGCGGAATGTATGACTCGCTGTACTGCTATTACTATTTCTGAACGTTACTTAAGATTAATAGTTATCTACCAAGCGTATAGGCAGGTGGCATTGAACATTAATAGAAGAGCATGCTAGTAGAGTTAGTGCCGTTGAGATGCGATCCTTAAGGAGTATGTTAGGCGTGACGTTGAATGATAGGATTAAAAGGGAAAAGTGTGGCTTAAAAATGGATGGACTAGAATTGAGAAAGGTATGCTTCGGTGTTTCGAGCATGCTATATACGAATGAAGAGAGAATAACGAAACGCTATGTCACAACGAGCATGTATGCGTAGATTTATGGATGAAGAAGAATCGACAGAGGTGTGCCAGGATCGCGCCGAATGGAAATCCATAATCTCTGCCTACCGTGTTGACGTGAACGCATATTATTTATTAATTCTATTTAAATAGAGAAGCACTTATGTCCGTAACCACAAAGGCGTGGGGCGTGGTTCTCTCTCGCTTCTTTTACATCAATATATCTTAACCTCTTTAGCTGTTTCTACATACAAGCCTACTATATTCGTTGGTTACGGGTACTCTTGATACCGTCTTTTTAAAGTATGTAACTAAGATTTTACCTGAGGTTAGAGGCTTGTAATATCCCTTACAATACTATTTGTAATCCAATCATTCAGGGTGAAGTTTACCCGTTGTTATACGTGAAGCCACAAACACACAACTTCTTGATACTAAAGTAGTATAGTCGCGTGTTGTGTCAAATCGCGTCGCGTCGCATCGCTATGTAGCTCACGTAAGACTGGTATACTTACTTCTCAAATGCAACAATATCCCTATTCTTGGTCACGGCATCACGCTCCAAGAACGACAAGACAGATTTCGATTAAATTTTGAAGGGAATGTTCGAATTGGCCTTGCAGATGATCCTGTGAAGTTTGGTAGCGATCGTATTAATTAGTGGTACCCGGGCGAAGCCTGGCGGGTCACTAGTAGTACAATATATTACTAATACAATAAACTAAAACCACTATTGTGCTCAAACAATGAAGGGCCTGAAAACTAATAAAAAAGATCGACTGCTCCTGGGATACGTAATGAGTTTAATTACTCTAAAAAATATAAATATGCGCTCACGCCCGTAACCCAGAGGGGTAGGCAGAGATCATGGATTTCCATTTGGCGCGATCCTGGCACACCTCTCTCGCTTCTTCTACATTCATACGTCTACGCATACAAGCTCGTCGGTTATGGGTGCTCCTTATATCGCCTTAAAATGTCTCTTATACGCCGATGACCAGGTCGTGTTTAATTACTCTAAAAATACAAACGAAATCGAAACAATACTAAGATAAAAGATCTATGTTAATACAAACAAGACCCATGTAACAAAAGTTAACAAAGGAATTTTATTTACAATTTTTGGCGATGATGTTGTATATTGAAATGGGACAATCGTCGTCGCCTTTGTCGTTTCACCCAATATCCATCCATTGCTAGACGAAGGCGCCTTGGTCACCACAATGGGGGAGCCATTGATCACCACAGTGGCCCCAGAATGGCGGCGTGAAAAGGTCGAAGCAGCGCCAGTAGGTCTCAACCGGATGAATATGAATATGTGAATAAAATATTGTACTACCTATACCAGTTTACAAATACAAAACTAGGAATTTATTTAATAAAAAATGATACAAGTATAACTTGAGTTTCATAGCAACATAACAAAACAGTATGGAAGTAACTTTTTAAATAAGAAAGCCACAAAGACGTTTATACGTTATTCCCGGCGTAAAATAAAAGCAAGGCGGGCCGAGCTTTCAAGCTTTTAGTGTAGACTTTATTGCATCTATTAAAGTCCTCGGTTCAAATCTTCTAGGAACTGCAAACGTATAAACCAAAGTAATAAGGTTCCAGTGATCACGAGCTAACTAATTCATTGTTTTTGCTAAGAAGACGAACGAAACAAAGGAATTATAAAAAAACAACGAACCTTCGTTATCTTAGTTTAAAAACTAACGCGAGTTATCTTAAACGAATATGATTATAAAACAAATATTTCTAGTTTTTGGACCTCATCACACATCCCATCCTTGAATTTTAAGTACTTGGTTACGGGTTTTTACAGGGCTGTTACTGATCAACCGGTTCACCAGCTACCACTGCTACTCATCAACGTGCTTGGTACCGTCATGTTATAAAGGACATTGGATAAGATCCTTAGCTTTAAAGTAGTGGGGTAAGGGGATGGTTCTTGCGGCACCTCACTTATCGACGAGTGAGCAGGCTCGACCACGAAATACCACAATCTACCAGAAGACAGCCGTGGAATAGGAGTATTTAATTCTTATGCTTTTCGTCTGATGAGTAAGGTGCCTGAGGACCAATTCCATACCTCCTTCCCTTCCTATCTCTTCCGATAAAGGATAGGATGGGAAGCATACATTGGACAAGGAGAGAATTAATAGGAAAAGGAGATATCCTTTTTGCTGTCTATTCTCTCCTTGGTCCATTAAAGGTAGGCAACGCATCTACAACTCATTTGCTTGTTGCAGATGCCTATGGATAGCGGTCACTTAGCAGGTGAACCGCTTGTTCGTTTGTTACCCTACATAGGCAGGAGTCGTTCTTAGTCGTAACTCTGTTTTTACCACTATCCTGGTCGAAGTTTATAGATTTACCCGGATTTAGAAAATGGGTGACCAGGCCGATGTTATTGTAATACATGAATAAATCTTATGTTTCCTGTACTATAGTAATATGTAGTGAACCAAATCTAAGATCACAACGTACCAACGTATTAGGTAAATTAAAATGTCCAGTGTCCCAGTTTATCTGTGGTCTCGCATCCAGCAGTTATTTGGTATGCCGGCCGCGCGGGCCCCGCCAGCCTTCCGAACCGTCCGCCACGCTCGATGTAATCCCTCCATTTGTCTGGATCCCGCTCAGATCGAAATGTGTACCTTAATCGTTCAATTGGAATTTATTTATATGTTTCATGGACATCAAATAAATTAGGGTCGATCGTTGGCCGATTTCCCGCTCATGATTTTTTTGCGGCGAAATAAAAATGTTATTTTTTTCTCTTGAATAGGTACTAATAGTTCGGACTGAAGTTTTGTCGATATATCTTTATAATACTTGGAACATCACTAACAAACATTTTATATATCTACTGGAAACTAAAACTCAAAATTAATCGAACTTTGGCTCTATTCTTGTGTGAAGGAAACACCTAACAATTTAATTATTATTTACTTGAATCGTCATCGACTCTTTCATTCATTTTTTCATTGTGACAACGAAGTACTGATCATTCTCAAAATTAAAGGGTTTACGTATTTAATTACCAAGGTAGTTAAATGACTTCATCAGCCATTTTACTTTGAAGCAACCCATTGCCACAAAATGATTGACATGGTCTGCGACAAACCTTCACCTATTAAGTAGAGTCGCGCTCGTAAGTTTCCTCTGAATACTACGAAAAAAATAAATATCACATAAATTTATTATAGATGGATCCGGTTTGCGGCAGTTCTCTCCGGATAAATTAAACCTCGCTTTGGCCGCGGCGCGATGCTATCGCACCATGAATAGCAGCTTCACTCCGAGCTCAAAGCACCGATTACGTTACATAAACGTCTCGCCTTTCAATGTGTGAAGTTGATATACGAAGAGGAGCCGAGAAATTACTGGTCACAATTTTATTTACTACAATTTTTTTTAATTAAAAAATAGCTCCGACCTTTAAATAAACACATCACTATACGAACAAGTTTTAAAGTGCGAAGTCATTCTCTATTCCCGCTCAGCAGCGCCGACACTAGTTTTGGCAATCAAAAGTCCTCTCCAATTTGTTGGGTCAGGTTTTACCGCTACGTACCCCCTCGCTCGGCAGACCGTAGGTATGTAGTTATCTTCGTAAACGCCCCAATACAAAATAATTTCATTAACAAATTTTAACGATAGTTTTAATCAATTATTAATAAAATATAGCTTCGCATATTTGGTTCGGGATAAAGGGTCATAAAAATTTAAATTTTAATCCGGTTAGCTTTTATCTCTGTCGATGACATGTTGTGTTGAAATAGCCAACATATTTTCATCGCAACGATTTAAATTGGGACCGGGGGGAAATGTTTTCGAACTGGAATTTGATATAATATTTGCATGACAGAAATTTAACTAACTTAATATTTTATTAAAAATTTTGCATAAATAAATTTATAAAGTATTTCATAGGTGTCTTTGTAAACGTTTTGTGGCGAACTGCCTTTAGAATAATGTGCTGTAAATTTTTTAAGTTTTAATTTTTGCCGCCAGTGGCGTTTTTGTTCTCATGCGGATGTACACTATGGTCCACTTATGAGCAAATATATTACATCGTGTTTATCGAATAAGAGTTTTATTGAAATACTGCATAAAACCAATAAAAAAGGAGAAAACATATTACAATTCGTAATTCTTTTTATAATTAACCTTACCACAGCCAGAGAAAACCAATAAATATCATAAACTGACGGGAAATTATGAACTGAACTAACCATTTACGAAAAAAATGTATTATATTGTAAATGGATCGTTCAAGTCACAATTTTGAGACATTTTTTAATATCGCTAATTGGAATATAAACCATGTTTACAATTTCACGGTGACGTATATGTGACCAGAGAGTTCTGACGGTAAAAAGGAAATAATACAAGTACATCAGCGCTACAATGATTTGATTGACGGCTGTACTGTTTTTGTTTTAGTTTCTTAAGTCCGTCGCTAGATGTCGATAGTAGTAGTATTATTTTCGAAAAAAAATGTTTAAAAACGATTATGATTTTTGTCGTATTACAATTTAACTAGTTATAAGAGGAAACATCTGTGATATAATAATTAATTAATATTACGATATTATTATTAAGTTCCCAGAACGTATTCCGTGTGCATGTAGTCTCTTTTGGGTGTAGCAGACACCTACAACCGAAGACACTATAGGACTCTAAATTGTTTTATATTATAAATAAAGCGATGCATTGGCAACGTTTTATTTAGTTTTGGTTTGTTCCGTTTTG
>JWHW01037142.1:282299-321025 GCA_000931545.1 Papilio glaucus | reverse complement strand
CATATATACTAAGTTGATATTTATCAAGTGAACCGTTAACATTTTTGTTTTTTCACTTTGAGTAAACTATTCTTTACAAGGAATTTCGTATTTCCTATATTTATATCAAGATGATTTGGGCCAAGTCTGAACATTATTTTAAAAACAAAATTGATGATAATTTCCATTGTTCTTAATGGTATTTTGTATGTTTACATTAACAATATGTTCGGTTTGTTGATCTTAATCACTGCACTTTAATTAAAGTGAGTCATCGTAATTGGTGTTTTAGCATTGTAAGGTTTATAAAATTGTGTAACTCGTGATAAGTCAAAAAACAATTTTTATTAAATATTTTGATAAATAATTTTGTTTTATTGTATCTAATACTTCTTTGTCATAGTGGTCTTATGTCTATTTTCACCAACGTACATCCAAAGTCACCCTCACTAGGGATTCCCTAAATCAGTCCCTTACTTACATTCATTTTTCTTAACTTAGTAATGGACACTTATCCAAGTGTTAGATTTTTCTATTGATAAATCGTACTTTTCGTTATTAATTTTATAACTAATAAAAGGCGAAATAAAAAATACAATGGTAAAGCGTAATGAAAATAAAACACAAAATAAACGACCTATTAATTTTTTTTAGACCTAAGATAAATTGTAAATTTATACAAAGTTGCTTAGTTTTAACGCTAGAGGGCGATAAAGGAAAAAAATAAAATTTGGAACTTCATCAATTAGCATACACACATGTAATCGAGATTTATTCCAATTAGTGTTCTGTTCTACCTTAGATATAGTATATCCTAATTTTTTTAAGAAGTCTTCGTGATATGTCGTAAAAAATCTCGTCCCACGATAAATATATGACCGTTTAGTTAAAAATTTAATATTTATTAAGTCAACAGTATCGAAAACATAAAATTACTCATTAGCAATTACTATGATGAATAAAATAAGCACATCTATGTGACATATAAACTCTCTTAGCGCTCAAAGGCCGACAATCGGGCCCCTATATTGGGGCCCGATATTGGGATTTTAGACTTTAGGTGATACTTAGTTGGTGGTGAAAACGAAACTGCCACTTAAATTTCTTTAATTTAGGTGAAAACTGGCATAAGTTTTTTTGTTTGATATTAGTAAATCGACCATTGAAAACTACGTGTTGATATCTAACCCCAAGAGATGGCGCATTAATAAAAGAATGGAAACGTGCTATTTAGTTTAAAGTGTATAGAGCGATAGTCGAGGTCAATCTGACTTTCGTCGTTTTATAAAACCTCAAAGTTTCTCTGTTTATATCCCTAACACAGATAAAAAGCATTGAAAGATATCAGATAGCAATAGTGTATGAAATTTCACCACATTTTCCTATAAGTATATAAAAGTATATATAAACACAGTTTTCATATATTATTTTCTTTTGAAATAATATTAGAAATCACATGAACTATTGTCAGTCCTTGAACGGTTGCAACTACCTGTCAAACTTAAACTATGATAAATTATGACTCCACTTACGTCATAGTATAAGAGCTAAATTTTATTAACTTTAACGAAGTTGAGGTAACAATTTATATAGCTTTGCTACCTAATATACGAATATTTGTACGAAGTAAGGTAAGTAATATATTTTACTGTAATAAATAATTGTACGTGACGTTTTTAAGAATAATTAACATTTCATTTCTTATAATCTTTATGTTATTCTCATTCATTTTGTTTCCGATGAATTGATGATGATTTGATGCCATCTATTGTAACTTTTAGACATTTTCTCTTTTACATATATTCCTCAGTGTAGTGGTTTGTTCGTGGTATTATGCATATTTTCTAAAGATGGCGTTAGAACCAATAAAATATTTAAACAATATTTTGATTGGAGTCGACTTCTTTGAAGAAAACGCATCACTAAAATATTCGTGTTTTGAATATATTGGTCACGTTCGGTAAATCGTCGCCTTCTCCTCTACCTTTATAAATTTTTAAGCCATAAATATCATTTGACTCTTTCAATCAACTCAGTGATTTTGATTTTATAAAAAAAATATAACATCAATTATGTCATAATCGTTGTGGTGACATTCTATCACTTTTATTATTTCCTCTTGTTTTATTCATAAAACACATATTAAAAATCCTTCGTCTTTTAGAATAGCAAAATTTTTAATAGTAATGTTTGCTCTTCCGAATTGTATTTCAAATAAGGAAAAATCTGTATTAAAATACTACTAAAACAGAAAAATACACAATTATATATTAATTTATAAACAATCATTGTATAATATATCATATAATCTAATATCAAGATTCGGATGCAAATTTTAATCTTTTTCTACTCTGTTTTTATTCTTATCTCCTTAAAAGTTAGTTAGTAGTTTGTAGTTCGAGGTTCTAATAAAACTCAATTCAATGTATGTGATTGTGATGAATACAAAGTTTGTTAGAGCAAAGTCCGTAAACGTCATACCTACAATATGTGGATATACATTTTTTTAACGCTAGTATAGTTGGGTTACAAAACCTTCGTCAGTTTTCAAATTCATTGCTTTATTAAGAGGCAGAGAGACACTCAGTACTTTATGTAACTAAAGCAGACAACTGCAAATACAAATTATACTTACACTAGCAGTGCCCCGCGGTTTCTCCCGGCTTATTTTTACGTAAACGAAATGATATGACCTTCTTAATACAACTCTAATCTCATCACCATCTCCCTGCCCTTTTCCCGCGTATGTGGGGTCGACGCAGTATGGCAATATCACAGTAATATTGATATAACTTTTTTTATTTATAAGCCGATTGAGATAAAACAAACACTAAATGTTAAGTGAAGTTTACCACAGTATATTAGTGAAAACCGTACCCAAATAGGTTAAGCTGTTTCTGAGATTAGCGGTAACAAGTGCACAGACAAAAATTCTAATAATCATTGTTTTGGGTTTTATTCCGTTTATAAAGACCCCAATAATCGTTTTTCTCAAATATCTTCCATATACAGACAGCGACTAGTTACATTTTTATTATATGTATAGATAATATGACAACAAGTTTCAAAATAGTAAACACCACTACTCATTAGAAATTTCGAATCAAATAATATATTCTATTTAATTGACAGTGTATGTCAGTGTCCTTGGTGCTATATATGGCATAGGTCTGGCCTTTTAAGGGTTTTAGTCTTTACTAAGTTTATTGAAATTTGCGAACACTGAAACGTTTACTAAAGTAATATAAGAAAATCGGTTAGTGATTCATTCATCTGAATTTTTATTATATATTTTAATCAGTGGGGAGTACCTTACGTCGAGCGAGCTAGATAGTTGTGTAATAAATATCCCCGCGACCACCGTTTTAATGCTGCAGTATTATTAGTACATTGGTATTCAAACGTTATGTATAGTTCTCTACTAATAATGTAAACACATATAATATAAACATAGATTAGTTTGTTTGTAATGGATAAATTAAAAATAATGACCCGATTTTAATATTTATTATTATAATTATTTCACCATTAGAAATATTAAATTCAGAAGTAATATAATAATAATTTATTATTAACGCCTACTATTGAAATTCACTCGAGCAGCGCTAGGCTGACTGGGCATGAACAATTCATTTTATTTATGTAGGTACAGTAGCTTGCGTTCGTGGTGTTCCATTTACAGAAAATTTGCCTCGTTCCTTGCAAATTACCAATTAGGGTACGATTGGGGCATGTTTGTTTGCGACAGGGAATAGTTTTATTATTACATTCTATAACTAAACCGCTACTATTTCATCTTACTAATGTTAATGTCATAACACAGCAAGTACGAAACTTACGAGGAACATGTAACAAAGTATACCGGGTATATAAAAAAATATTTATTAATTTATTGCAACCACCACGCACGAAATATGGCATAATACACGATAAAGCGTGATGAAGATAGAAAGGGAATATATGAAATAATTTTGTGACAGTAAAGAACATTTTATCCCCAATTTGATGTCTACTAGATGCGAGCTCTACAAAAAATCTCATGTCTAACAATAAAACAGAACAGTAGAGTCTGCAACAAAATCTGTTGCACGAATGGGCCGGCTCAACCGGTGAAATACCTCGACCTCACGTGTAATTATGTATAGAGCATGCTGGATATTAATAAAAAGTAGTAAGTCGCTAACTGCACTGCACCCCTAAGTGTTGTTATCACCACCTTTGTTTTCCGCTCTTGAAGTTTTACGACCTCTACTATTCTGAAGATATCATTATTTATCTATTATTACAACATTGACGGATCTTCTGTGTACACGTTTAAAAGGGTCATAGTATTGGTTATTATTTCTACATCACTGTTTCAAGAAATACGATGTTAAGACGATAATAGCCTTAAAGGTACCGCGAACGCGAACTCATGCGAATGTACATATTTTTACTCCTGTATTTCTGAATCTTTAGTGTGAAAAGCTATGCTAAAGCTCTTATTTAGTTTTCACCTAATGTTAATAGAGCCGGGCGGGAATAATACAGACAACTAATACTTCTTTTAGTGCCAAATCATCACAATCAATTTTAATGTTGCCTGTCACACTATCAAGGTGAGGTTCGATTTTGAAAGATTAATAAAGCTCGGGCGAATTAAAAATAATTTTGGTATTTTGAACGATGATATATTTCAAGACGTTATTGGCAGCTAACACCACATGGTAAATTTTTCAATATTAAAGTAACTATATTAAATTATATATTCAAGTATATAAGGCAATATATAAACAAGAATCATTAAATGACAATAAAATCTCTATCAATTATATCTATATGAGTATTGCGGCGTCCCTTGTGAACGATATTTTAATTCGCATTCATCACAACCAATTTCACATGAAAACAGTCACTAGTGAACACACATGATGCTGCAGCAGTTGATGGTTTGAGATGCAGTATTATTTTCGTGATCGATGATTTATTTATAGATCGCGTCACTTAACGATAGTGCTTATTGTAACTTGGCGTCGGGTCGTGGGGGTCCGTAGGCCGTCGCGTGGCTGGTGGCGACACCCCCGCGGCCAGTGCTAAAGGCATTAGCGATGGCGGTGGCGCCGTTGGGTGCTCCTCCGGAAGCCCGGCCGCCCGCTCCCCATCCGAAGAACATCGGGAAGTAAGCTCCGTTTGGCATCCTCGCTGGGTACTCCTCCTCTTCTTCTTCATCATCGTCGACGGGCCTCTTAACTTGCTTCTTCTTTGTCACCCTCTTCTTGGGGGCGGGGGCAATGTCTTTGGTCTCTTTGGGTTCCTCCACTTCTTCAATTTCAGGCTCTGTCAACTCTGGGATGGGGATGGCTTTGACGGTCGTGGGGATTTCAACCTTCTCAGTGGGAAGAGGGTCGGCAAGCTCGGTGGGCTCAGTGGCGAAAGGTTTCTCGGGCGCCTGCGGGTAGTACACCTCGTTCTGTTGGGGTGGGGCGTAAGCTTCGGGTGTGGTCTGGCGACGTCTGTCGGGGAGATAGTACTGGCTAGTCTGCGGCTGGTTCTGCTCCTCCGGCTTAAACATGAAAGCAGCCATGCCGCCGCCGGAGGGAGTGCGCTGGTTGTAGTTCGGGTTGTAGAAGCGGCTCAGCACCATTCCACCGTGGCTGCTGTCGCCCGCTCCGTACGACACTGAAAAATAAATATTTTTGAATATTTTGGTAGAATATTCATTTTCATTGACAATATGATTTTTAATCAAAGTTATTTTTGTGTGGCAACTTAAAATCTAATTTAAATTGTTATTTCCTCTACGAAAGTAACAATGCACTAGATTCGGATTGCATTGTGCTTGTTATCACTAAACTAGTAGCTGGCTAGCTAAGAATAATCCTTGGATTTATACAAATTTTGATAAAATATTTAAAATTAGTAACTAATTAAATATAAATGAGATTGTCAGTATTTTTATTATATGTAAAATAATTTACTTACGAGTATCCATATTGGTTCCGTAGTAGTGGTACGGGAACCCGTGGGCACCCCAGAGGGCGCAGGCCAAGACAAGAATCGTTGCGGATTGCATTTCGATTGTGCTACTATCCTGTGCTGATGAAGGAGTTGTGTTGTTCGCTGCTATCGTGATTGTGATGATGGAGCCCGGCCGGCGCGTTATATAGTCCAGACGGCGAGTTCTCATTACAATGCACCGCACGCGCTATGGCGTGTGCCTGCGCATGTAACATCGCTTCGCTTCGGCTCTGCTCTCAACCGTTATGGGAAATTGAACATCCTAGTAGGAGCCGGGGAATGCTCTACACGTACTCTATTTGGATGACCGTTGGTCTTTTATTTTGGCACTTTTTATGCGAATTTTACACGGAACGATGACTCATGCTGAATGCAGGAGTCAAGGAGGCGCATATATATAGCGATTTTATTTGGTTCTTAATCGGTATACTACAAATCCTTAATCTGAATTTTGAAGTTGTTAAGAAATTACCTTCATTGTTTTATATCATACTACCTGTAGATCTTGACTTCACATTTGTGATTTTTTCTTCGAGGTAAGAGAAACCCCTATATCTTTTCTGTACTCCTGGCTATGTGTGTGCAAAAATTCATGATAACTGGTTGAGTCGTTAAGGTTTGAAAGCGAAAAACAAACTTACATTCGCATTTGTAATATTAGTTAAGAGGTGTTCACAAATTTCCGTATACGTAATATGACGATCGTTTCATCCTTTTTTAGTACGTCGTCAATAGATCCCACGACAACATAATCTTTTATTTTTCGTCAGGTTCTCACATGGTTCCCAAATCACTCAGTTTGTGATCCAAGATCATACTTGGCAAACCCAATGATCACTGGCATAAATGATAAATTTTATTTATTCATTTATTTGGCTGCCCAACAAAATGATCTTTATCTTATAACATACATACAATGTTAGGTTACACTTAATTAATAACTTATTTGTTTTAAAGGCAAACACAGCATTCACAGAAAACAAAAGTAAAAAAAAACAAAACTGTGTGACTAACGTAATAAGTATGTAGTTAGTACTATGTTTTCAATACAATACTTTAATTTGATAACAACTTTATAATAGATAAAATAACTTAATCAGGTTTAACACAAACAACCATAGCTAATTCAATGAAAAATGTAGTCGCAGAATTGGAAAAAGTGTCTCCGGTATTTTATTTATTATTTCATTACATTTACATGCAATTCTGTTCAAAGGTACATTTTTTCAAAGGTACATTTCGACAGTGGTAGAGCCCGCAACAACAACATCTGTTGTAGGAATGGGCCGGTTCGACCGGTGAAATACGACGACTTCACAGAAAACAGGTGTGAAGTAGAAGTACTCTGCGTATCGTCTGATAAGTGAGGTGCTGGAGGCCTAATTTCAGTCCTCTTCCCCTTCCCACCATTTCCTCCTAAGGATCGGATGGGAACGTGAAGAGGATTGGACGGGGAGGGGGTTAACGGGGAAAAGGAAATAATCTTATTCCTGTCTACGCCCTCCTTTGTTCATTAAAGGTAGGCATCGCATATGCAACACATTTGCTTGTTGCGGATGTTTATGGGTAGCGCTCACTTAACATCAGTTGATCTGCATGCTCGTTTGCCACCTATTTCCATAAAAAAAATTGCCACCTTCGTTCAATATCGGTGAAGTTTGAACAAATCTCTTCTTCTAAGATTCCTAATTAACAGGGACTTAGAGTTACAAGTGACTACTAGAGCCAGCAACAACAACATCTGCTGCACGAATAGGCTGGCTTGTTTACCGGTGAAATACCACGACCTCACAGAAGACAGGCGTGAAGTATTTCTGTATTTCGTCTGATGAATGAGGCGCCGGAAATCCGATTACAGTCCTCTCCCATCCATCCATTTCTAATAAGGATTGGATGGAGAGAAAGAAATATTTTTTTCTGTCTCTCCCGTCCTCTCTCCATTAAAGGTTAGTAACGTATCTGGGGCTCATTTTCTTGTTGTTTTTGGGTAGCGATCTCTTAATACCAGATGACCCGCTTACTCGTTTGCCACCATGTTCCATAAAAAATCAGGGAATATTACCGCTTATAATTTTATATAGCAATATTTTGTCGATCACGGTCCAACGTTGTTGTAAGGATGTCATTTTGAAATGATTTAATCTTTTTGTGTATAAGCAAGGTAACGCGATAATGACCCGTTTTTTTTGAATAAGTTCTATTCGATCTAAGTATTTGACACTGATACTGATAAAAGGTTTCCAAACAACAAAAGGCGTATTCGAGCGCGCTTCTGTTATACCCACTATAGAGTATTTTTAGTGGCAATACGGTTTGAAAATCCCTCCAACGTCTTTCAATGTTATCAATATGGCCTATTAAAGAGAGCTTATAATCTATGTGAAATCCTAGATCGGGTATATTGGAAACCTCTTCTAATATCACTTTTCAGTGAACTTTATGTGATAATATTTATATTGCATAGTTACGAACCTTCAAAACGATCTCATTTGACACAAGTACTAAATAGAATTCAGATCGTCCAGAAGCAAATTTACATCAACTAGGTTCTGTACACATTTGTATATTTTGATGTCGTCGGCAAGCGTAGAGAGATTATTGAACTTTATAATATTAACAGTATAGTTAAGAAAAGCTAAAAATAATATAGGGCCCAAGTGCGAGCCTTGAGGAACACCAGATGCAGCAGAAAAATGCTCGGATTTTTATCCACTCGTTGCTGCGCTCTGATTCCTGTCTGTGAGGTAAGAACGAAACCATTTTAAATAACACCGAGCAGACCATAACTAGACAATTTAAAAAAAAATGTTATTATCTACTTTGTGAAATGCATTGCTAAAATCGGTATCTACTTGTAATTTCAAGTCTAACTGCATAGCAGATCATTTACCTGTTACTAAATCTCTAATACCGACCCGTAAGCTTTATTGGTGTTTAATTTTTTAATGGCTATTATGACATCAATGTCCTTTAATTTCAAATATGTTCATAAGTTTTAAAGAAATACGCATTATTCACTCAAGGTGACATCCTGAACTGGGTAATTTTTAAAGGTGCAAAATTTGAAGAGAATTATTTATCAAACCATTCACAAATGTTAAATCCCGAATGAAATAAAATTCAGAGGGTAAAGTGGATGTGGTTGACTTTCATGATTTCAAATAACCAGAAGTATTTAAAATTAACACGGATGCTCTCCAATTTTTGTGATAATTAATTGTAGAAAATTCTTATAAGTAATACTCTTATGCTGGATAGCCTAAATTCGAAGTCTTCCGAATTTTTGAACGTAGGTACGCGCGTGTGTGCTTTCTTTTTAAAGGTGTAATCAGGAAATTGTGAATCATATAGGGTATTAAGTATAACGAGATTAATAAAAGTCTGCCTAGTCAATTAAATTCATCTTTTCAATATTTTTTGTACATTTAATTTTTTTACGCCTTGTTATCTTTTCCAGTATGTACATAAGTATTTTTGTTTATCGTTTATGTCTTTTACTGTTTGCAGAAACCCTTAAGTATTTCTGAACTTCTTATAAGACTATACGATGATACGATATATCGTAAAACTAGGCCATATGACAATCTTTAGGACATTGGACATTTTTCTTTCTTTTGTTAGAAAATAAATAAATGATCATTTGACTCCTGGTGTGTCTGATCTTTCGTAATCCCTCATGACGTATATATTTTCTATTTCATTGGCAAAATTAAATAGAAAAAAACGGTGACAAAAAACAATTAGCAATATCCATCAATGTCCTATGAATACGCAAAAGTTTCAGTTTTTTTATTAATTCTGTAGAATTTCAAATCTTTAACTTTTAAAAAAAGTTTATGAACAGTTATAACTTCGCACATATGATTATACGATGTACGATTCCCCTTCTTAGCATTCGACCTACAAGCATCTTGTTGACCGTTTCCTTTTAAATTTGGGTCTTATTTCGTTTGAAATTTAAGCCCACACAACGCTATAAATAAGAAAATGTTTTGAATAGGTGCTTGCGATACCGGCGTCTCCTCAATGCGTGCCGCCTGCGCCGCGGAATGACAAGGAGCTTCATTCAAGTCGATTTATAACACAAATGTCTGCTTTACTCGACATTTAACGCCTTCTTGGAAACTATACGAGAGGGATGCTCTGCAATTTTAATAGCAGAGGGAAATGAACGGGTAATAAGTCTCTAATATGAAATCCTCGTGCAACATCTATTAACCTATAGTACAGGATATAAGCCTTTTTTTAACGTAGTTTTAGAAAAAAGCTACTGTGATTGGCTAGTACGAGATTGTACGTCCAAAGGAAGCTCGATAAGCCCAAAAATTCGACTATTTTCTATTCTATATCCCAAATGTACCAAGATTAGGGCCATCTACTACCTACTAATGTGTGGTGGTTTCGGTAAGTTATCGGACAGTTTATTTAAGTTGCACATATCTTGAAAGTGTCTTATAAATCTAGCACATCTTCAAAGTTAAAAGTGTTGATTTTTAATTAACTCCCGCCCTGTAAAATGGAAATCGCCCGTAGCAAAGCCGTCAGTCAGATCGCACATGGGTGTTGTTCTTGAAACATCGGCGCTCCGATATATTCAAGGCACGACCGGTGCGTCCGTGCGTCGCATGCGATCCACCATCAAAAACCGGTGCAATAAAAATAAGTTTTGAATATGGGAAGATAATGAGCGCCAGTCATCGAGATCCTCAATAAATCCCCATCGTGACAATAGCCAATTTGTTATGTTAAACAACAATTAATTCTGTCTAATTTATTTTTAATTTTATCGTTATCATGTACACTCCGAATCCTTGCGTTCTCAGCGATGCTAGAGACGGAGGGCAGGTTATGTTGGATGGTGTAACGAATGTAAATATGTAATTTGCATCAAACACAAGAGCAATTGAATAAAATTAACGTTACGCGTTCTTTGTCGTGTTTAAAGCTTTAACTTTTTGGGCTTGAAGTGATTACCGACGCCTAAGACTAACCAACATCTGAAGAACTGCAGATGCGTTGCCGGCCTTTTGCAAAGATCATTAAAAATAAACAAATATACATATAGGTAGTATGTCCCAAACAGTAACTGGTTTTGATGTCTGCCGCATTATTTCTGATGAGGGCTTACTGGACGGGAAACAATCTCTACTGGCTTTTGAGGAACTAGTACGCTCTTTTTTGAGCCTAAGTCAGTTTGGGAATAACGCTGAATTTATAATACATTAGACAACATTAAGTTTATTTGTTCATGCCAAATTATTTAATAAAATACAAAAACATAAACCTGTGTTTATTTTGAAGGACATATTACCCGGAGGTCTTTTGATAGAGACAAATAATCCATCTCATTAGCCAGGTTGATTAGTCTTACATATTAATTAAATACATTAGTACACAGACGTTGCATAATGTTAGTCCATGAAGTGAATATTTATAGAAATATTTACAAAATCCTTGCAACATAAGACTAAGTGTTAGCTACTGATTTGACCGATATAACATTGAGGTTCTAAAGTCGAATTTGTATTGCACACACGGCGTTTACCGGGCACCTACGGACATGTGATAAAACCGGTGTCTTTCTACTCGCGATATGATCACCGACCGCGACATAAAGTCAGTTAGATGGTCATAACAGTCAAATTTGCGGGCAATCACGTCGCTCTCGACTTACGTAGTCTCTCATGTAGATATGTGCCGGAAACATTTCGTTGCGGACATTAGTATGGCCGGCAGGGCCGGTTGATTCACTCCGCGCTGTCTACACCGGACTACAGATTTTATCTCAGATTTTAAATGTATCCCTAGGATGAGGGTCTCGCTCTCAATAACATGCTTATGACAAAATGTTCTACATGTGACTTTTAATTATGCCAAACATTACGATGAACGAAATCATATTGCAGTTCAATTAAATCGCAATTGCTAGTCTATGGTAAAAAATTGAGTAAGAGTCAATTATGGTAATACAAATAATTTAATGGATTTTATCAGGTTTAATTTAAGTAGTATTCGCGTAAATATAAGAAATCATTACGGTCATACAAATGACTTTATTCAATAATCCAAAAAATGTTACCAAAGCGAACTGGAATTACATATGTACAACTTAGCTTCTATGCGAAGCATTGTCTTGACAATCATAATTCAAGAACATAAATTAAGCCTACCACAGGAGCTTCCTTTGCAAGGTAATAAAGGTTCACGTCGCCTTGATTTCCATCACATTTAATGGTTTCTAAGAAATACTATATAAATGTAACCAGAGTACTATGTTACAATAAAAAAAGTCGCGTTCGCTCTTGGAATACACATTATTTCGAGGAGATAGTCGTATCAAGGAAAACATTACAATCCAAGAAAACAAATAAAACAATGTTTATGTCCAACAACAATAAATTTGTAGCGCTCGGATAAAATCTAAAATCTGATAAATTTTAGTCTATAGTCCATTATTTTTTTAAAGGCAACAGCAAAACGTGTACCATTCATGTTGCGATGGTGATTTAAATTTTATTTGAAAAAAGAATATTAGCACTAAGCACAAATTCCATATTAAAACTATTATGTAGCCAGCCAGCAATCTTTGCATTTTTTGATCAAAATTCAGACGTATACAAATCATTTTCAATCGTTACAAAATCAAGATATTCAAAGAAATTATCTTTGATACTGAATGCAATTCAATTATTTGACACATATAAATTATGCCGTTAAATTTTTTTATAACATCTTCTTAACAATTTCTGTTAGCACCTACATACCAAATATTACTCATAGTAATTTAAATTTTTGTTATTAAGCTTCGGCTGGATCAAAGCCTTTTCAAATTTAACATTTAACTTAAATTCTGCAGTTTCTTTTCATACTTTGCGGGCCCATAACGTTGACGTTTTATTGCATTCACCTTTGTTTAAATCTCAATAAACGTAGAGTTGCGACAGTTTATAGCCGCTTTAGCGCTTCCCTTCGGATCGGAGACAAAGAGGCTCTGCGAACTGCATATTATTTCGTCGGCAGACATTCCGGCTGCGATCCGACTGTCAGATGAAGCGATACGCGGCCAGATGGCCTGATAGCCGGCGTTGACGATCCGGTGCAAGGACCTTCTAAATCTAAACCGTTAGCCTCGTATTTTGAATAGGCTGCCACCTAGTTTTGTTTGATTCTTTAAACCTGTACGTGTATTATTGTCATGGTAATAAATATATATAGAATGCACGCTGGAAACTGCATGTATTTGTAGTACAGTACAGCACCAGTCACTAATAGTTTATAAGCAGTAAGTAAATTATTGCAAGTTTAAGTCGTTATCTGAAATGTCATAAAAACAAATAAAGTAGCGATTTAATAGAAGTCGTAAATACCGCTGGTCTTGAAAATTGGTAACATTGGGTTATAGGTAACGTTTCTACTTTCAATAAAGTTTTGGTAGACAGAGGCATTGCGTCACTTCCCACGGGCAACTTTCCAGGATTGATGATGCGGCTACGTTCTCTCTGTATCGCCTAACACTGGCCACCCATTCAATGCATATTTTTATTGACGTCATTTTACAATATTGAGATCTCTTTAGATTTACATTATTAATTAGTTAACTTAATGATTTCACTTCGACAGTTTATAAGCTGTTTAGAAATGAGACACGTCAAATTGTCAATGATTCATTCGGTTCACAAGTTGCTGACAGATTATAATATACCTAATCCGATTACAAACTGATGAAGTTCACAATTGGTCAGTGACACATAGTTTTAGCAACAACCTAGTATTTCTTGTTTTGAAGGAACCCTCTCTCCATTGGACGGAAACACTGACGTTGGAAGGAGGCTCCGTTTATTTGGTTTAGTTATTAGTAAACGGGCCTTGTCCTATATAACATAATCAAGGGGATGTCTCAGGGACTGAACTTATATTTCCGCTGATAAACCACACATTATGTATGACATAAAGGTAGCTTACGTTTGGGAAGTGAATAAGTGACTACGTTGATCTATATGCGCGGTCGTTAAACAAAAAATATAAACATATAAGAATACAAATGTGCGTACTCGTACGTCAGTAGGTTTAAGCGTATAGTCAAAAGATACGGCGAAAGAAAATTATACCCTCATCTGTTATTTGATCAGGACCTAAATCATGTTTGTATGATATGTATTTGATAAATGAAGTGGGTTCCTGAGCTAAAACTGAGGCCAAAACTGTTGTTTATTATAAACTTGACAACCTAGTATCGGCAACCGAATTTGTTTTTTACGAATAAACAGTGTTGGCCCCAGATTTAACTTGGCAACCAACTTATGATTTATTAATGTAAATATTGACTAACGTACAATACAGGTAACATCAAATAACAGATGAGGGTATAAATTTATTGCACCATATCTTGTACTAGACAAATCGGACATTTTCCTGTTCTTTGTATTGTTCTGGTCTGTACATTAACATCGCTAGGCGCAGGGATACGTGCCTAAATTCACGATGCACCATCGATGTTGTTATTTACCGATTCTAGATCGATCACATGTCTCGTTACAAATGCTTTTGTATGAAGAAAGACAAAGGATATCCTGTGATATAATAATACTCACGTATTCGTTGCAACCTCATTAACCTATGTCAATCGTCTGCATTGCTACGTGGCTTGAATGTGTTCTTTTTGTTGATTAACTTTTTTACTCTCTTCATAGATAGTAACAGGAAAACGATACATTCTTATTTAATTTTCCTTTACCTGTTATTATTTACAAATCCTTACTAATATTATTAATGCGTTTATTAGTTTGTGTGTTTGTTAAGCTTTAACTCCTTAACGACTTAACCGATTATTATGAAATTTTGTACACACATTGTCGGGGCTACAGAAAATGACATAGGTATGTAATAGCAATTTACTATTCTAAAAATGAGATATGCATTAATGTCAATTAATTTTTTTCAAAAAAATGTTGACTTTTTTACGCGTTTAGTGAGCAAATTGAGACATATAGGCAGGATTTTATACATAAAGAATAGCTGTATATGTTATATGGATACAAAGTAGGTTTTGCTTTCTGTACCTATATATTTTATCTGTGCAAAAGTATTGCTTTCCTTTGACGATAAATAAGTTTGCCGCTTTTGGCTTTAAAAAATGTCAAGTTTACACAAAGGATTTCTCGCAGCAGAAGTCAAAGTATCTCGTTCCAGTCGCTCGCTCCGCGGTGTGATATCGACAATTTGCATTCATTTGTTATTTTACCTACGTACCCGGTCAAAATTATCGACGCGAACATTGCTTAGAATTTAATTAATACATTATACACGTGTATGCAAATCGGTCGTTCGATTTCATGGCTAACAGTTTGATTTACAAAATTAGTAGATTCAGTATGAATTTACATTATAAAACAATGCCCACCCACTGTAGTTAATGGCTTACTAAAGATTTGTTACAATATCTACTAACCTTAAAAAAAGCCATGAGACCTCTTTACAACAAAACAATAATTTGCAAAGCAAAGCAAAAATGTAGTTATGCCAGTAACCTAAAGGAATGGGCAGAAATTACACGTTTCTAATTTGGTTAATAGAAAAGAAAATACTTTTAAATTGTGTCGGGAATATCAATTTCATTTTATTACCTTCCAATTTTACTGTAGTTTATTACTGAATTGGCTTAAACAAAGAATTGACATTTTTTTCAATATCAAAAATTAAAAAAATACTCGACTAGGATACACGCAAAGTCATTTGAAAGTCGATGGACTTCAAGTGATACAAATCTAGCGTAATTAATTCTATTGAATTTAAAATGTAGATAACAACTGTCTGCCTCTAGAACTATTAAATTTACATATGTGTGAAAGGGATGAACGATCAGTAACAACAAAGCACGTGTTTCAGAGTAAGTTATATCGATTGTGGACAGATGGAAGATGTGGAAGAAGTTTTAGAATGTGATTTTATTACAATCGGGCTAACAAATATTAAAATTAACGTTTTAAAAACATAGATATTGAGTTGTAGTCACAAACATTGTTAAAAGTAATAAAGTATTTTCATTACTTAAGCAGGGTAATTTAACTAGAATCCAAAAATGTTTTTTAGTAATAAATACAAGCTGGATGAAATAACTATCAGGTGAATGATCTCGTCACACGGAATAACAACTACACTGGTTTTTTTTTTCATTTGGTTCTTGGACGGTACGCTCCGTCGAAGAGAGCCCCTAGCGCCGTACATGAGGATAGTCAGCTTTAGAACTTGGAAACAATGTCAACTTATTATTTTTCCAACTCATCCAAACTATATATATATATATATATTGATTTGTTTTTTTATTAAGACTAGTTAATAAGTTCAAGGAGCTGATGTGTCATCGTATAGCATGTCTGGGGCCAAAGCTTTTATGAGCATCATGACGCAATCGTCTCGGCCCAAACGCGGCCGATTATGTCATCCATTACCAATTATCGATACAGTATCAGGTTTTTACTCTCGATACAAATATGACGACGGAAATACCCGACCAACGACATCGATTCTATTTTTAAAACTCAGAAATTGACAGAAATACAATTTGATCTAAAAGATTATTTTATTAATCTGTGAATAAAGCCATGCACATATTTATTATTCAACAACGGAATTAATTCCTGAAGTAGAACTGCAAATAACGCGATGACAGATTATAAATCTGACCGAGGTCGTTGCTGAATACTATTTGGAAAAAATAAACCTCGATGTAGGTTACGTAGTATAAATCGTTAAAGACAATGGCAGTACGGAACGGGCAATTAAATGAATATTTCATTACTTTTTTATGTATTCAAATATTGGATGTTTGAATACGCAGGTGTTTAATATATAAGTTATGTAAAGCGTGTTACGGATAATTTACATAGCGTACAAATTAACTAAAAACATTTAGATTTGTCCTACGGTAAAGTTTATTACGTCTTTGTTTTGTTTGCGTCCTTCCATCAAGGCCCTACTTAAATTATTTAAAGATAACACAAATATTTCAACAAGCCTTTGCATGTTGTATATTCAAATTATTTAAAAACTTTCCTTCCAGTTAACATCTTCATACATTGATTGCGCACTAACCACTGAAGTTCATCAGCCCACTAGCTCATTACAAATACACAAATAGGTAACTATGTTGTTGGTTGCTATGGATAGGTTGTCGATGGTTGCAGAAGTAAATGTCCTAGATAAGAAAAAGAAAAGAGATTTGATAAAAGCGCAATTGGTTAAAAATATTTATTTCATCTTAGTATTTTATATGGCCGTGGTATATCCATCACTCAAAAGGTCAAAAGACTTGCTAATTATAAGACAGTATTTACAGTGGTACAGTCCGCAGCAACAACATCTATTGCACGAATGGGCCAGCTCGACCGGTGAAATACTACTACCTCACAGAAGGCGTGAAGTAGAGTATTCCGCGTTTCGTCTCATGATTGAGGTGCCAGAGGCCCAATTCTAGTCCTCTTCCCCTTCCAACTTTTGCTAATTAGGAAAGGATGGGAATGGGAAGAGGATTGGACAGGGATAGGAAAAGGAAATATCCTTTTTCCTGTCTATCCCTCCTCTGTCCATTAAAGGTAGGCAACGCATCTTCGACTCATTTCCTTGTTGCGGATGCCTATGGGTATCGGTCACTTAGCACCAGGAGACAACATTCTACCATAAAAAAAATATGCATGTTAAAGCTAAATGTATTGGTTTCAAGTTCGCCGCCGCTAAATGCGTTCTTGGTATTTAAAAGCTATGATCGGAGCATCGAAGGAAATCTACATGACAGTCGACGATGACGTCTCGCGCATTAAAATCCGATATTCTGAGAAGCTGTAACCGTATTCTAAGCATACGTATGAAATAAGTAATCGCTGATGGAGCGCGCGCGCTAACGGTGACGCGCGGCGCTGCTCGCCTGATTGTATTCAAATACACCATGATTCTGGTAATTTATACAGCGTGTTTAGTGTTACTACGATTGACGTATGTGGTACAAACTTAACACTTTTATTTGTTGCGGTCCTCTTGCAAACTACTACCGTCTTTGTCATATAGCTAGGTAATTATGGCAGATTTTATAAAGGATTTTAACAAATTCAAATGAAAATTGAGGATATAGGTTCATATTTATCATATTAGCTTGAATTCTAGGTGATATTCCATCAAAATCAATAAGTAATCTTACAAAAACATCGACCACGTGAGCTTGTGATCCCTGTTCTGTGACAGGACTTCTTTCATTTGGCCTAATGCCTATTTTAGATAACTCACTATCAAGGTTGTTAAATGGAAACCTAGCAAAACTTAGTCATTGTCTAAGACACAAAATCGGACTTCGTCTAATACAGAAAAATATTTTATATTAGGCGAAGATTTTCATCCATATTTTTTTCAATACCAAGTCATCTTCAAATCTGTCGATACTGAAACACAATACATACTATAATATATACAGTAAAATACTATAATACTAAAACTATAACAAAATAAATTCTGGCGAATAAAAGAACATTCTGTAGATGCATACAGTATGTTCTTTTATTCGCCAGGCGTCCACATCTCATTGGCGGGCCTCCGCGCGTCGCGGACTATGAATATCATTACTGGATTTAGCACTTTTTTAATCTATGATATACACCGACGGGGGCATTCTTTGACGGAATATCTTAAAGCTTTTCGATACTTTAGCATACGTTAGCCGGTCGACCGCGACCGGGCGTCGCAATGCTAATACGTCCTTCGCCTTCCATTGGAATGCTTTTCACGTGTAAACAATACTCGCTATCGACTTTTTGTAGATATTCCGACACGTGTCAAGTGTCTGTCCGTACGGAATCATTGTTATGTGACAGCTAGGAAACACCGCAGAAGAACTGTTATGCAAATATGTATTCATATAGTATACAAAAGTAAAGGTATATTCGCAAATCTTTCACAATAGTAAAAATATTCGCAAAGTTTTTAATATGGTTCGATAAAGTTTTTTTGATAAAAATGTGCATAGCTTTGAGTCTCCGCTACTTTCGACAAAAATAATTCCATTTCCTCAAAAACATAGATTATAAAAAAAAATTATAACTTCTTAATTTCATCGCAGTTGGGCTAAAAAAAATTATGATAGAAGCCCATAAAATGGCCAATTATTCTCACTGACCCTGATCATTGACGTATGCAGCTGCAGTATTGTCGCCCTTTAAAAATTGGCAGCTGGAGAAGAAAGAAGATTGTAAGAGTATTTAATTTCCGGCTCATATCCGGGCATTTCGGGCTCTGTTATTTTGAAGGTTGTTATATTATATTCCTTATGTACTATGCGGAAAGATAAGATAACATCTAACATTGTCAGTATTAACTGATATGTCATGATCATATTTGGATAACCAAGCCGAACCCATTTTTTTACATAAGGTTAGGTTAGGAACATTGGATATAAGCTGTGTTAGCTTTAACTGTGGAAATAAAATAAATATGCGCTCACGCTCGTATCCCAGAGGGGTAGGCAGAGATCATGGATTTCCATATGGCGCGATCCTGGCACAACTCTCTCGCTTCTTCTACATTCATGCATCTACACATACATACATGCTCGTTGGTTATAGGAGCTTCTTATATCGCCCTTTTTAGTGAGCCACTAATCTGAGCGATGTAAGTTCTTCTAGGGCATCCCCTATCATAATTTGTTTCGTTATTGTCTCTTCATTCATCCTTTAAATGTGCCCAAACCAGCTTAGCATACCCTTCTCAACTCTAGTTACAACATCCACTTATTCCCTTATAATGCTATTTCTAATCCTATCATTCAATGTCACGCCTAACATACTTCTTAAGGATCGCGTCTCAACGGCATTAGCTGTACTAACATGCTTTTCCTGCCAAACCCAGCTTGCACATCCATACGTTAAAGTGGGGACTAAAAAGCATTGTGTATTGCCAAACGAGCCTTCATAGACACATTCTGACTCCTCACTACTATACGTATTGCCCCATTCATTTTATTTTCCGCATTCACTCATCGTTCAAAGCTTTAACGTGTCTACGATATAGACTAAACAAACTCTTCCACATGCTCCACTTCTTTACCGTTAACATTTATATCAATTACTGTCTTACTTTGTTCTCTTTTGGTGGTAATTTCTCTGCCGATGACGCAAACACGACCTGATCATTGGCGTACACGACACATATTAGATCTAGCTCACCTATTCTTAATCCATAATCTTCATCTTTCAAAGATTTCAAACATTCATCCATAAAGAGATTAAACAGCCTCGGGAATGCTACACAGCCCTATCTCACACAATTATCTTCATAAGCATTAGAACTTTAACGCTTGTTTAAGATCACTGTTCAATCTACAAATAACTTACTTTCTTAACTTATATTATTAACTTGAACACTTAAAAAAGCGGAAAACCCTTATGCCTGGTATCTGAAAGGATTGTCAAACTTTTATTCAACTAACCCTCCTGTCAAGTTAAATGTCATGTAAAATCGATTTCACATTTTGAAATAAAATAGCTGATGATCAAGCTAATTTTTCCATAATCTGTAAAAGCCTTCTCTAGGCTAACAGTGACAAGTCAGTAACAAAAAAAAATCGTTTTTCAGCCTTTCAGTTAGTTGATCAGTTGTTTTACGTTACCTACATAAGACTACAGGAGACATTAATATTCTAATATAGAACGGACACAAAGTAAGTAAAAGAATGCACACATTTTTTTATTTTTTTAAAACATTTATCAAATTCATTAAATATAGCCTCTATTAGAATTTTGGTTGACTTTACATGATAATATTTTGTTTTATTATTACAAATAGTATGGTATTAAAAGATGAATCATTTAATCTTGTTCTCGGTGACTCTGGTTCCGTCTTGCAGGTTAGTTTTGGTGTCAGGTCGCGAGCTGCGCGCAACGGAGGGACTTCTCACATGAAGGACGGACTCCACCAACACCTCTTCCACGTATGGCTTGCCTTCTACATCTGGAAAACATACGACTTATGTAAATAAAGATAAATGAAGACGTAATACGTATAAATACATGTATCTAATATACTCGCCTGATTAAACAAATATATTATATAATTATACTTTTTTTTTAATTTACTTAAAAGTCTATAGTTAAAAATCCAAAATTCATCATTTCCCTGCACGTTCTCCACTTATATGGAGTCGGCACAGTAGTGTTTGGCTACAGTTTTTACGGCCGGCCGCCTGCCATGGACCCTCCCACCCCTCCTCGGGAATTTAGCATCCAAATTAAATTATATAATGAGTCACACACACAATTAGATCAATCTAATTTGTCACAATTTGCTTTTAGACTACTGTTTTTGATTTGAAAAAGCTCTAATGTGAAACAATAATCGTATGAAGTTCTATTGCGCTATTTTACAATATTAACTATTACTAATGTAGGCACTAAAGTTTAAATACATGGTTATCGATGACTTATTATCACTATTATTATTTACATTAATAGTAAACCGTAGTAATGAGAGAAACATATTATTAATAGCAATAATTTAAAAACACTTTCTTAAGTTTAAGTGTGATAGACGGTATTTTAATGCCGAGCTCTAGACATAAATATAAAAACTAATTAAAATTCCGGTCATACATGTTTTTTTTAATAATAATAAAATATGTTAAGCCATTTGAAAATATATCGTTAACTATTAATAGAAATGGAAAACAATTAATAAATAATACAGGTGATCAATTATTACTATGTGAAGTTCTCATAAAATATTTCGTGGCTTAAGCTATCGTCTCTAAAAGACTTTTTTATGCGGTGCTTTCGCTCAGCGGTCGGCAACACGCGGCCCGCAATTGTTTTGTAAATTAGCCATAAATAAAAATGTGGGGTCGAAACTGAATTAATGTTCATACTGTATACGTTTTGGGAATCAATATTTTATATATTCTACATAGAAAATATTTATATAATTATAAATAAATGCATTGATTAGAGTTACCCAACGCTTAATGTACCAATTGTACGTACATTAAGCGTTGGGTTGGTATCACAATCGCCCCCAATGGAAATCCATAATTAGGGGTTAGGGGGTAGGCAGAGATTATGGATTTCCATTTGACGCGATCCTGGCACACCTCTCTGACTTCTTCTACATCCATACATCTACGCATACAAGCTCGTCGGTCGGTTTATTTATTATAAACTAAAACATATTTTAGTGGTTTATATTGTAAAACTAACACACATTTTGGCTTTGCAGCAATTAATATATATTTTTTGCTTTATGCTATTAATCTATTGGGGTTTTCTTTTAAAAAAATACTCATAAATTATACAGTCAACATGAATCATGTTCTATATACGTTAAAAGGACGAAAAAAATAAATAAATCGTATAACAAAAGAATTAATTAAACTTCACTACTTGTAATACGCCCTTGATATGCTGCCCTCTTTGAATGAGAATAAGACAATGTGTTATTATTGAAAGGGCTTTAGTGCGCACTCGCCCGACCTGTTCGTTATTTAGAAATCCTTTCGATCTATTTTTATTAACAATAATTGTGCAATTAACGAGTAATGAAGTGGAACAAGTTCTCTTAAGTTGTAATACGGGCCGTGTTGCTTTAAAATATTGCAATAAACTGGATTTCGGAGAACGGAGTTTAAAACGAACAAACTTAAAACTTTCTTATAAACGATAAAACTTTCTTATGCATAGAAAACTTTCAAATAAATTCATTTAATCCAACAATTGTATGTTTTATTACTACGTTACATTACCATACCCAATATTTGTAAAATATTTTTTATAAAAACACAAGAATCCTGTAAGTTCTCAAGCATTAAACTACGAAACAATCGGTCAGTAAATATAATAAAGGGATAATAATTTATGCGAGGAACCAAAACCAAAAAAAAACGCAGATTCGTCTTCATTTGAAGATCATTCGAGGATTGGCTCTGATTGAACAAAGTAATAAAACCTAAATACTTAATAATTGGTTCCATAAAAATAGCACAAGAGTTTTTAAATTTTAACTAAATTATTATTAGTCAATTTGCTTTTATAATCGTCTTATCTATATTAAACATATTCACATTCATAGCAAGCATAAACAAAAACAAAATGAAACAAAAACATTACGATATCAACGTAGGTGCTGGACCGTTGCCATCAATGCACTATAATTCTAAAAAGCGACGTAAAATGCGAGCCGATCAATTAATCTGCGTAGAATGTTCTTTGTTGCATTTAAAATATAAAATAACAATAAACCAAGTAGACTTAAGTAAGAAACGTTTTATCAACCTTGCATGGAAATTAACCCAAGTAAGTTAATGAACTCTTAAGTTATTGAACTCTTAAATAAAAAGGTGAGATTTCTTACCTGGGTTTACTTGCAGTTTTGACTGAGGTGCGGATGTGACGATATTAATAGATATAACAAAGAGCGACAGCAGTAGTATGGTTCGCATCGTGACGGACGGATAGAAACTGCGCTTTCGACGGTCTATCGTTGCATGTAGGTAAGTTGGTAGGGTTATTCTGAACCAAGTTTTCGACCGGCTCAATACTAATTATCTATAATTTAGATTGGAACAAAAGTCAACCAGATGATTCGATGATTCGAATAACGAAAAATATACCTATTTTTTTTAGTATAGATAGAAGTATTTAAGCTTACCAATTCTTGGTAATTAATTTGTGACAGAGCATACAGTAGTTATGAATACTTCACCAAAAGTTCTAAAGACATTTACCAAATACTGGGAAAAGATTTAACTAACTTCAACTTAAGAAGATTGGTCTCAAAGAATACTATAGGGAAATCTTAATATTGTTTATATAAAAATCGGTGGACACCACTATAAATCTTAAACAATTATCATTACAGTAACTGACTGACATTTGTGATAAACTCGTTATAATATAACTATTATTTTTTTGTACTATTTTATATATAATAATTAGTACGTCAAGCAAATATATTTATCTTTCTATGAGAATGACTCAGTTCGACAGTTTGTTGCATCACCGTACAGCCGCGGTGAATGTGGGCGATGTCTGTTTGCGATTCCTGATTGCTCCATCGCAGGGCGCAGCGGTGAGAGAGTAAGGTCGTCATCATCACACCATGTTGATGAACGTGATATGTGATGATAGTTATATTAAAGTTAATGCTATTAAATATCACGAATGTTGTTATATGTACCCAGAACATTGTACATTATGTACCTATGTCAACTATGTTCATATTGAATTTTCATTTTCACTTGATGCTTGTCCAATTATCAGTTATAATGGAACTATATTCTTAAGTCATCAGCAACGAAAAATGTTGCACATATATGTTGATCACAAAAGGGGATGGATGAAAGGATTGTTTTTCTGTCTATCCCGTCTGTCCATCAAAGGTAGGATGTGGATATCTATGGCTAGTTCACATAACATAAGATAAACTACTTGCTTGATTGCAGGTGGCAAATTCTTCCATAAAAATTTACCTACGGATTACACAAGATCCGACATGTACGTGTAAGTAGTACGCCGTAGCGCTGGTATTACTACGCTTGAACTGCACAATTAATTTCCCCATTTCAGTTCAATTGTGGATCATTAATATTAACTTCAACTTGGTTTTATTATAATATATAACTAAAGAAGGCAACAATAAGACATTTAAAATCCTTGTGTATAATCTTTATTAAGCCAAACATCCTCGATATCAAGACTTTCCACATGTACCTGAAATCTTTTTAAATACATTTACAATAATTATTGTGGTATAATACGAGATGACAAAAAATTTGTAATGTTTTCTTATATTTACGCGATGTACACAAATCGAAAAAAATTTAATTGTTTTTGATTACATCAATAAACAGTTGTATGAATAATATTAAATCAATTCAAATTTATCCTAAACTATTAATTCTACTGATTTGTTTTTAATCATGACACTAATAGAAATTGTTGAGCATATATATTAATTCATTCGATAACCTAACATTTTGTACAGTTGAAAATGCATCATTAGGGGCAACGAACGAAAAATTGAGCTCTTATCTAGTATCTATAGTTCGCGGATTCTAGATGTTTAATAATAAGCCACTATCTAAAAACACATAAATTTTTATGAATTGTAGCCCGATGTTGTTATAGTGGACATGTCTCGTCATGTTAATAAGCTGTGTGGGTAATTTTATGTACGGCTTGAAATTTATTACCACAGGTTTATAAGATGATCTAAATTTTGGTGCATAAAATTCGTCAGATCCGGTTTTAACGGTCCGAAGCTATTCATCATATTTCTTGTAAACCAAGGTTGTATATAGTTTGGTGGTGGATAAAATTTCACTCGAGGATGAAATATGAAATCGTTAAATGGCATTATCAGATCCAATCTTGGAAGGTTTGGTTGCCAATAATTGTTTTCTGCTGACTTTGTATTATACGTAGATGAAGAAACAAAAACTGATCCCGGTTTCATCTTTATAGATCCTGTTGCTACACCTTTGTTCCCGTTTATTGGATACGTATAACTCATTGTGTCACCATTTTTGCTTAAAGTCATTCCAGGCGTAGTGTACAATTTAACATCTCCAACTGATGCTGTTTCATCATTAGGTGTGAAACCGGCTACGCTTGATACTCCGACTATACCTTTATTGTTTTGTATTGCCATAATTCCATGATGATAACCGTCATTACGTCCATTTCTAAAAGTACCTAAAATAGAATTATGTTTAGTCTACCGTTAGTACCTTTAAATATATAATTCTTTGCATGAAATTCAACACAATATTTCTCGAGCAAACATCATTTAGAACGTTAAGCGTTACGACTATGTTTTCTATAAAAAGATTGTATATCTCTATGCACTCTAATTGCGATAAAAGATTGGAACGAAGTTAAGATAAGAAATACCTGCGAATGTTGACGTTGTAAAAATAATTATCAAACAAAAAGATAGAGAGATAGACATTGTGGCATGTCTCACTTTAAATACAAGCGAATCAGGCGATCGCTCTCTTTATATTCTCATCTTAAATTCCAATCAAATTACGACATTTCGTTTATAGTTTTAAGTATTTACTACACGGAGAGCGTTAATAAGTTTCATTTTTTTACTGACAACTTGGTAAATTATCCTTTAAAGGAAAGGGCGTGGCCCCGCAGTACAAACAGAATCAGTCGGTACAAGGCAACGGAGAGGGCAATGCTCGGAGCCTTATATCGGTAATGACGTGTACGATGTATATTTCTTTCGAAGCTTAACATTTATAGCTGACTGTGTAGTCTCGTCCTAAGAGATAGCTTTTTGAACCATCAAACTGTATCAACGCGCATATTAATATAACTATATTACTATATTAGTCGTAAATAAAATACAGAACCTACAAATATTAATTAGTGTGCTCATATAAATGTATAATATAACTTTCCTGATTTTACTGAAATAAAAAGTTTTGAACAATGAATATGATGCTAAAGAGTATTTTGTTATTAAAGTTCAAGTTGCGGTTAATAACAGGACGTCAGAAATTATCAAAGGCAATTCAGACGAAAACTATTTCATCTCGATGTTTTTTTCCACGACTTTTTTATCAAAACGTTTTTATTTCAAGTTCCAATGTTTATTGCCTTGTTTTAATGGTAATTAAACGCCGTTTTCTAAAATGACTTTTTCTAGTATTTCTGATAAAAATCTAACTTATAATTTGGCATCAATATGGTAATTTAGAAAAACCGATATATCCTCACAACATGGTTTGACGGAGATTTTTAAATCGTACGATAATGCTGAAAAATGTTGTTTTTGTGGAACAATTCAAATAGATATAATTGTGTTCGTACATTCTGATAAAAAGAAAGTCCGGGGACAGCATGAGAGTAAACTTTCTCGTACCTCTTAACCTTAAAAATAGGCTGGATTATATTGTATGAAACTAGATATTGCCCGTGGCGTCGCATACGTTTGTTTCTTATTTTCCCCGCTGGAAATTTATATCGACTTATAGAGCCCGTAACAACAACATCTGTTGCAAGAATGGGCCCCCCGCTCGACTGGTCAAATACCACGACCTCACAGAAAACAGGCGTGAAGTAGAAGTGCTCTGCTTGTCGTCTGATGAGTGAGATGGCGGAGGCTTAATTTCAGTCCTCTTCTCTTTTCTCACTATTATATAACATAAGTCTATTTTCTAATAATGGGGAGTCGACCCCGACGGGAGAAGTAAATATCATTTTCCTGTCTATCAATGGTAGGCAACGCATCTGCAACACAATTGCATACAAACACAATCAATTTTTAAATATCGTATGCCCGTCCCTATTGAAAGATAAATTTCGCTTGGTTTATAATAACTAAAGTAAAGTATCAACAAATTATACCTTCCCAAATCTTAATAATAAATCTTTCAAGCGGTTAGTGGCGAAAATGATCACTCATTCCTTGCATACCTAAGCCAAGCAATCTTTGAATCAAGCGACAACCACATTAAGATAAATTACAAGCTGCGTGCTTTTTGATATAACATTCACTTCGTTTTGAGGACATAAATATATCATTCTACAGTAATAACTTTAGAATTTACGCATACGTAGGGGGCCGACTCTCCCAACAAATTTGATATAATACGTGATCAAAAACTTGATGTTACATACACTACATGCATACATTTGGTTCTTTAACTGTTTATAATAATGGTGATATACATAGTTTTTACAACGTTAACTTAATTCTCTCCTTCAATTATTTCCTTTCAAATATTTGCGTTTCCTATCCTACCTCTCTCTCTCGTCAAAACCTCTTCTCCTTCTCATCCTTACGTTATTAGAAAAGGATAAGAAGATAATTTGAAACATACAAGAAGGGAATACGGACTTGACTCAGATCTCCAGCATCTAACTCACAAATAAACCGCTGAAAACTTCTACTTTAAGTCTGTCTTCTGTAAGGTCGTGGTATTTCACCGTTCGAGCCGGACCACTCGTGCAACAGATTTTGTACCACTGTTTAAGAGAATTACTTACTACTACTCCTATTACTTTTACTACTTTACCTACTGCTACTGAAAGAGTAACAAAAATAACTTTTACCACATCTAGTTTATTAATATTCTTGTTTATTATCATATCATCGTATTGCCTAGATAACAATCTCACCAGGCATTCTGGCGACCTATAAGTCTCCTTCAACAACCACTGTCAATAACGACAACAGTTCCAGTGTGATATTTGAAACGATGAAGTAGATGAACGAAGAGTGAATATCAGAAACGTTGTTCTTTACTTTCAGTCTTATTTCAAAGTAAGTACTCGCATGGTACCGGGTATTTGTATTGTTGATAATGGGTAGCCTGCAGTGAAAATAAAATATATTGAACTTGTGACTCTACTCGTTGTCGCGGATGTTACTTAGTATCGGAACGGCTAACACTTAACATTCGTTGAACAGCATACTTGCTCCTTTTCATAAGAAAAAAGAGCTGTTGAAGGTGAGAGAGTATAATGGATTGAGTAGATGAGAGACAATGCAGTTTGATTGTGATTAAAGTTGGCAAAAAAAGACAAATGAAGGATTTTAAGGTCAGTAAATAAAAATTAAATATTTTCATGTAGAGTCTTTAATTTTCTTTATATTATAAATGCAGTTAGCAAATTTGCTAGAACAATAAATTAATTCAAATAAATATTTAAGATAAATTATTAGAATTTACATTACATTACGAGGTTTTAATAAAACCCAGTATTGTAGGCGTTGGCATTAGCTGCTTGGAAGCCCGGAGCGTTCACGCTGCTAGCAATGTTCTGCTGAACTTGACTTCCTCTTTGTTTGATTGTCTGGGCGGTGCTCGCCTGGTAGTTTCCGTAGTTCTCCGCCGCAGCCACGGCCGAGTCGAAGTTATTATATCTGTCTAGTGTTTGTACGGACGACACAGCGGTTCCCTGGTTACCGATGTTATGGGCCGAGGAAATAGCTGATCCTTGACCGAAGCCATTAGAGTTAGCGGACGCCACCGCCGATTCGTAGCCCAAGCCATTATAGTTCTGAGCCGAAGCAACCGCGTTCTGGTATAGATTCAAACCGTTGTTATGGGCGCTGGATGTGGCGGAACCGAATCCGTTGTAGGACTGGGCTGCTGCTGAGGAGCTTGCCGATCCGAAGTTGCCGAAGTTGTAACCGGTGGTGATTGGGTAGCTGGGTTTTTTTGGTACCGAGACAGTGATGTGGGCGGGTTGATGATGAGGAATAGTTGCCTGTTGGTGGCTGACGGGGTGCTGGACTACGTTATGTTGCTGAGGGGCCGAATGTTGTACCACTTTGTGTTGGACGAGGGGGACTTTCTGTACAACAACTTGATTGGCCGGCTGCTGCACTACATTATGTTGGACATGGGGTGTTTGCGCGTACGCATTGCCACTGGCGTAATTGTTGCCGGTGTTAGCAAAGCCGGAGCCATAGGCCTGCGCGTCTCCACTCTGGAAGGAGCTGGACTGACCCGACGCGTGGCGCACGCCGCCTATGTCGCTCGCGAACCCGCTGCCGAAACTCCACGCCAGACCCGGCGACCGCCCGACACGAAATACAGCATTAGGGAATTCAACTGAAAGGAAAAATATGTGACAGTCATTATCTTCTAATTAAAACCAACTACTATCCATTCTCTGGCAACAGTACTTGTCTCTTGCGTCTATACTAATATTAAAAAGAGAATAGATTTCGTTGTCCGGACTAACTGTAAATTAGAGTTGAAGATTCGATTGTGTGAATTGTTCAAGTCTTTTGTATGTCTGAAGTGTCTAAACACTTACCGATCTCTACGGGCATCGCCTGGCAGGCCGCGAGAGCCGCTAAGAGGACGATAAACTTGGCTGCCATCGTGTCTATTGCAAGGACGAGCTTCACCTTTCGCTGATACCGGTAGTGGATGTCCGTGAATCATATCTCCGTGTATATATACTACAAAATTATCTCCCCACTGCTCCATCTTGACTGGGTCATAGATATCCACGAGAAGACGTTGACACCCATAACATTATCGCAAAACTTACGGTAAATTAATTATATCGCGATGCTCTGATATCATAAATATCTCGAATAGATCTATTAAATTATTAATTGGCCTCGTCGTCCTTTCTCAACATATTACCCGAATTAATAGATTAATTGGTATTATAATAATCTAAAATAATATCTCGAATACATCAAAATTGTTTGCGTGTTTTCGATTATTATAAGACATTTATAATACTTTTGATAAATGGTACTAAAATACTTAGGTTTTTTTGAATCTGTTATTCAGAGTGTTGAGTGTTAGTAAATATTTTATATATTTTCACATTCTTGAAAATCTAATTTACCCATATCTAAAGACTGAATCCCAGGCGGCATTTCAATTAAATAACCGATTCATAATTCAATATAAATAACCGATAACTTACAGATTAAATATAAAAACGGTCGGGAATTCGACTTTTCTATGATCAGTTACCGATAAGTTCACATTTTTAGATTGACTTGTGTCCGATCTATGGCAAGAGGCTAACCCTATGTCATGTTTTTCTTATAGCCTCGATGAAAATAAAATGCTACCCCAATTTACCTCATATAAGGCATTTTCGTTCAATCATTGTACTTGGATTAAACTTTGATTGGAAGTGTGCTTCCTTCCAGTGGTATTCAAAACCAATACGACGTAGAGTATCTGAAGAAAATAGCGTACTCCTTATTTAAAGGCAATTTGCAATTCGTGTGGTGTTGTGGATGTTCGTGGGCCGGTTCGTTTGAGCCTTCTATTATTACTAAATGAGAGGATTAGCTCAAAAAAGGTACGACTATGCTTCGGCGGCATTCATTCTAACAATATCATACTAAGACAGCATATTAAGATGACGAACATGTACAATGCTTAGATGTATCAAGATCGTGGCGAATTCCAAACCCTTAATCTCTTCCTACCCTTCTGGGCTACGGTCGTGAGACTTTTTTTTAAGCTTTTTTCTATGAAATTCTTTATCAATATTTTCATATAGTTAAGTTAAGTATCATTGGAATAAACTAAAATATAAATGATTAAACGAAAAAGTGGTCTAAAAGTTGTGGTTGAATTTAACAATTATACCTAATTTATGTAAGTACCGGAAAATATCCGTTCGTTTGATTCTCAGATAAATAAAATTCAATAAATTACATTATTAACTTTTTTAAAGCTGTCATTAGTTTGGTTTGGATAATTCAAGTTTTGATCCAGTTTTGATTTTATTGTTAATTATGGATGTGTTAGGAGATATAAATTAACGAGCGACATGGTGGCATAATAAGGTCATGGAACTGTGATATAAATTTTATAAGTTTTATTGATGACGGGATCCGTTATCTTCCATAAAATCTATTTTAATAAAATATATTAGTTTTGACATGCTATCCTCGTATTTCATTATTTTATGAAATATAAATAATAATAAAGAATAGGATTAAAAAATTCGAAATATCCGACGAATCAAATTTACTGGTCATTTAAGAGATTTGCATACGATAAACATGTTTGTTTCAAGACAAAGGAAAAACAGAACATCATTGAATGAATTCCCTTTTTTTTTTAAGAACTAGGCGTGTCCGACATAAATCTAGCGTAATATCTATACATATAATAAAAATGTTACTGATCGCTGCCTGTACATGGAAGATATTTGAGAAAAACTATTATTGGGGGCCTTTATAAACGGAATAAAACCCAAAACAATTATTATTATAATTTTTGTGTGTTTTTCTCAGAAACGGTCTAACCGATTTGAGTACGGTTTAGTTATATATGATTGAAAGTTTATATAAAGTTCAAAACAGGACAGCTTCGCAGATTTTGCAAAGTTAGTAATTTGCAAGCTGGTATTAACGATATTAACGAGCGATCCCTGGTATTAACGATTTTAGAAATTATGTATGTATTCTTATGTAATGTGTTTTGTTAGGTTAGGTTAGTAGCGTATAATTCCCAAGGAGTGCTATCGTTAGGCAGGCGGCCAGCCATAAAAACTGTAGCCAAAACCTTTATAATATGAACTACGGTCACAGTTTAAACATTCATATGTGATTGTTAAACTATGCTGCGGCCATAATGTGTCGACCCCACATACGCGGGAAAAGGGCAGGGAGATGGTGATTAGATTACTGTAGTATTAAGTAGGTAATATCATTTCGTTTAAGTAAAATTGCAGGGCGGGTGATACCGCGGGGCACAGCTAGTAATGTAATAAATATTAATAATATGTTTGTGATAGATTTTGCAAAATAATTTAAAATGTTCATTGACATTTTTTCCGTTTATGTATCATTAGGATTATGACCTGCTGTTGCAAGCATTGTTACCTTATAGTAGCTTTGAGAAAAAATATTTTTTATGTATTTACATGTACATTATTTTATAAATTTCTTTATAAAATAATGTGATTATACATAAAAAATAATTTTCACTGTCACCTATCCCAAAAAAATTGTTAATGTTACAAATTTTACATTTATGTTAAGTCATTTCAGGTCTCATAAATGCTATCTACAAATTTTACAAAAGACTCTTGACTGAAGGAAGAGTTAAAAGCTAAATAGACTGAATGAGAAGAGCAATGACAATTTGAAGTTGGACGTGATACCTAACCTAACCTATACACATGAGGAATTGAACAATTACAGAAATTAAAAAAATCAAACAAATCGAAGGTAAAGGCAATGTATTTACTAACACTTATGAGTTAAAGATTTTAAAAAATCTATCATTTAGCATTTCTATCAAACAATTGGGTACACAAAAGCTTATAACACTATCTCTTCAAAATATTATCACAGATGGAGCTAGTATTACAGCAACTATTCTATTGATTGCTTCTATAAGCTTCATCACGATCATATCCATCGTAATATGATCCATTCTCATTGGTATCTTCATATACTGGCTTAGTGTCTTCTCCTTCATCGAAAAAACTACCAGATGGTCGTCGGTAGCCTCCATAGCCATTGGGATATCTGTTCCCACCATTGTAATAGTTACCGTTAAACTGGTTGTTGCTAGATCCATAGCCGTTTCCAAAATAACCTGGTCTTTGGCCATAGTATCCTCCATGGTTTGGGTAGCCGGTATTGTACTGATAGTTATTTGGGTAATAACCAGTCCCAAAACCTCCACCGCCTGCGTTCGATGATGATTGCGATTGACTGATGCCAATGTTTATTGGTGGGTAAGGATAGCCTCCTTGATGATTTTGATAACCACCGTTACCTCCGCTATAATGTCCACCTCCACCTCCGCAAAGCCCAAGTGTAAAACAAAGCTTCTTTTTCAATAATAAAGTGCGTGGTACTCTTGGATGAGCATCGTTGTCAGTTTCTGAAATTAAAGAATAAATAAATAAATATACGCTCACACCCGTAACCCCGGGAGGTAGGTTGAGATCATGGATTTCCATTTAACGCGATCCTGGCACACTTCTCTCGCTTCTTCGACATCCATCTACACATACATGCTCGTCGGCTACTGGTATTCCTCATGTCGTCCTTCTTTAGTATGTAAAGAATAAAATTTATATGCCCTATTTATATAGCTTTATTGTAAAATACTTGTCTGAAACGGAATAAAAATATTTAAAAAAAATTAAGCGAACCTGAGGCGATAAAAATATATTTACTACGAGGAATTTATGTATTTAAGGTAATTACTATAGGAAAGTTATATTCGGTTCCAGTCTTAGCGTATTTAAAATAAATTTATTTAACAGATAAAAAACTGTATATAAAAAAAAATATTTTACTAACTAGAATGCACATTTAGTAAATGAATTAGTAGTATAGATAAAAAATCAAGGACATTAACATAATTAAATTTATAAATTCGCTTAACCACACAACGGTACTGATAATATCGATACAAATTGATCAGCACTATTGAAAGTAGAAAAATTAACAACACACGAAAAAAAATAATTACAACCTTCGGCTAGGGCTTGGCACAGGCCGGTAAGAACGAGTGCAAAAACTATTGAGTTCATTTTACTATGTTATACAGCGTGTTCCGTTATCAAATGTGTTATTTTTTGTACGCTTCATAGCATTTTTATAGGTCAAACCGAGGTCTTTACCCCACGCTCTTTGACATTGAATAGAACAAAATAAACGTTTCCTGCGGAAATAATAAATAGACGAATTTAGAAACAATGCCCTTATTTGGTCATTCGGAAGTAATATCAAATTAATCAATTTGCAATGCAGATTATACAACTGGCAGGTTGGCTCGTTATGATTATTCACCAATGTATTTGGCGTTACGTCCTTAACGTGTCACGTCATTTTAAGTAAACTCTGGTAAAATGTTTCTGGTGAATTATTAATAATATCGAATTGTGAGATTAAAATAAAATTTATCCTAAATAAACGTTTAAATAAAATTATATTAACTAGATCTAACGAAAGGGTTTTAAAATAGTAAATACTATTGTCATTGATCCTGGTGCAATCAAATCTCGACTTTAAGATGGCGAACCTTTTTTACACTGACTATACTACGTACACGTGTATTTTCTAGAAGCGCCTCCTAAGTCTTAAGATCACAATACTTGCATATTTAAAATAGCGTGTGTAAGAGTTACTACTATTTACTTGATTTCGACTTTAAATATAATAAGGTAAAATCCCGGCCACGGATATAAGCGGCCGCGGAGCCCCAGAGTCAGCTGACGGCGCACTTTGGACGCCCTCAGCCCCAAGGCGAAGAATTAGGTCAATGAGTAAGTTAGTAATATATGCTTCTTAATGTTTATACAGGATGTGTTATTTGGATCGAGTTCATTGAAAAATAATTGATATATTTGGCTAGATACGAAAGTATCGTCTCTTATTTCCTTTTCAAGATTTATGACACACAAAACTATCTTAATTGTATTATGTAAATTATTTAATATGGGATACAATCCATTAGCAGATTTCTGTCCGATATATTTCATTTCGCATTTTCTAATCATATACACAATTATACTTAAGGTCTATAAATTATCCAGAATAAAAAACTTGTGCCATAAATTTATAAATTGAATAAAACAGCGGCTAAATTATTGTTGCATAGAAGACAAATGTTCAAATTGCAACCATTAATTTTATGTACAAGAGTAATATACTACTCTCATTTAATTTATGAAAATAAGCATGACAAAAGGTCGAAAACTCGTCGATGCTTCTGCTCTGATGATCAAAATGTATAATAAGGTTAATGAAGAAAAATATTTGTGACAATCAAAATTGTCGTTTAGTGGTTTTAATAGATTAATGTTCATGCGGCGATCACTTAACGTTTTGCCAACCACTTGGTTGTTTGCACTATCCTATAAAAAAAATATTGAAGGGACATTAGATTTGCCCTTACAGACTAGGGCGATGTCAGATTGTTGACATACTGAAGTTCCTATCCTATTATTGACATACTAAAAGATGACATCATTTGACAAATAAAAACTTGAATATCAGGCTAACTCATATACATATACGATTGGATTAAATTAATTTCTTAGATCTTTTTAAAACAACAAAACGAAAATATTCATCGGACTAGAACCGATAATAAATCCTTGTTTTAATTCGTTTCACTGCATGACTAGCGGTTTATATTATAACATTAAACATTGGGAACTGGTATACTATTTGAAAGTTCGTAAATCTCATGAGCTAAGCTAAAACTAAGCTTAACAATTTCCATTTGAAGCATTACCAAGAAATCTGTGCTAAGAGAAGCAGTAAAGTAAGAGAATAGATAATAAATATGTCGGAGAGTTTTGTTTCATGAATACAGAAGTAGTGCCGGAATTTTATAGGTTTTTTTTTAGTTTTACAACTACAAGGTATGCTGTAACAGGACAATGACCTTTATTTAAATCAGTATTTGATTTACATGTGATATAGGTTCAGGGAGAAGGTGTTAATGTGACCCCTACAGGTATTATGACCCCCTTGAATATTTTTATTTAGTGTCACGCAATATACTTAAACGTAAATTATGTTAAAGAGACATCAATTTAAAAATACGATTTACGGAAATAACACAATGTCGGCAATATATTTGAATGTCAAATGATGTCCAAATCAACCGCAAATTCTCCAAATAGACTTGACTAGTTTTATTGCGTGTGTGGGTGTTTCGCGCAGCACGGGAATCCCGAAAAGAGCTTATTTTTAAAATAAAATAACTACTTCTAGGGAATGTTTTACTTTAAATTTAAAAATAACCTTAACGTCTTAATTTATTGTGTTTTGTATATTGTTGCGGGCTCTACCGTTGCTTTAACAAAGTCCATCCTGCTATCGTACAACTTCTCCGAAGATGTATCTATACAGGCAATAGTTTTAATAATAGACTAGCTGTGCCCCACGGTCTCCGCCGCCGTGCAAATTAATATTACCAGCCAAAACTGAACTATATTGAAAGTGATTGTTCATATAGATCTGAGGTCAACTTTCACTGGTGATGACATTTTTCCATGCAAACTTTCATCCCCTACTTTAGTAGAGTATAACCTACGTAATAACAGTGATCTAGGTGCAAAATTTCTTATCTCAGTTTCAGATATAATAATAATAATAAATCGGCCTTTTCTAGAATATTCCCCACAGCAGGGGCATAGGCCTCCTCTCCGAGAGAGGTTCAGATATAGACTTTGGTATTTTAATATAACAAAGAGTTTACATGAAGACAAAGCCATAATATAAACAGTGAATATGTTATAAATAAATATTGTCATTATAAATTCAGAACTATTATAAAACGAAGACTAATTTGAAAATATTCAGCTATTAATAACAGCTATTTCAAATTTACAATTTTCTGCAAATTTCTCTCTGATAGATTTCTAATCTAACGGCTTCACAAAATGTATTTTCTGATTCGTTTATTTATCGAAAAGACGCTAATTGGTTAATAACAAACACTAAAGTAGATAAAGAACGATTTTAAACTTTTTAGCATGATGTTGATTTTTAAAAGGTTGAAATGTCAAGATATTTGATAACGGTGTGACACTATTTGGAATACGAATGAGAGATAAACTTTTTAGCCGTGATTTGTAAGATTTAAGCATTTACTTAAGTATGTATGAAAAACAAAATAGCCACTCGTTTCTCTAAATTCATGAACTATAAGTCTATACTTCATAGTTTTTATTTCAATACTTTTGTGGATGTAATAATTTAAACTATAACTGACAAATTATTTAAATGATATAAGGTTTGTATATAAAGGTCAGTCAGCATGTGACTATGGCGCATGTAACTATACCGAAATATCGGGAGCTCAAAAAGGCGTGATAAGAATCCCGTTTCTTACAAACCTTATATTAGTAAAAACCATGAAAGTTTAAAGTGATTTAAAAGAGTTTTTTACGGTTAGATTATGTTAGGTTGATTACAATGGAAGAAAACTGGATTTCAGTAGATTAGGTTAATTATGAATGTTTTTTATGGAAATACATGGACATCCGCAACAAGTAAATGCGTCGCTGATGCGTTGCCTACCTACAGAGGAGGGGTAGACAGGAAAAAAAGATGTTCTTTTTAGCCTATCGATCCCCTCCCATTGAACAATCGTAAAATATTGTTTTAGGAACAGTATTCTAGTGCCGTAGCGGAATATATTTTATTAAAATCGCAGAAAATGCAAAAACTTCAAACCACAGACAACGATTACTGTTCTGCGGTTAATTAGTCTAATTAAGTACCGTTGGTTTCCATTCCAATTTTAAATTCAAAACGAAATACAAGGAGATCTCCCATCTGAATAATATAAATATCGTAAATTAAAACTGGCACGGAATATTAATTTTCGTTCTGTATCTTCATTGGTTGAATTTTAAAAGGTTACTTTTACGGTATCATTTACCGAAAAATCTCCTCACTACAACAATAATTATTCATTATTTAATGCAAAAGGCGTCTAAATGTACTATCATTGCAGAATTTTATTTAAATGTTTTAACTGAAGAAGGTACCAACTGCTGTCAGATCTAAAGAAATAGTACGCTCTTTTCTTTCACCCTAAGTCTTACTGGTTTGGAAATACTTCTGGAGATAGATCAAACTGTCAGTCAGATAGAAATATATTATAAAAACATTTTGCCACCATATTATATTTTATTTATTTTATTTTCACATTGGTACTTTTACACGTCAAATTCAGCCTTTTAAAAATTAAATTCCGATGTTCCCATGTACTGAATATCTATCCATGTAATGGAAAAACAAAAATCTCAAATACATTGCATTGCAGCAGAACTTAGAAATTAATGGGAAAAATTTATAATCATCCTATACTATAAAATGATATCACCGTTTAACCTGCCTAAATGGTTTAAAAGTCATTAAAAAAGAAAACAAAAGATTTAATTAAATAAAAATTTATAGGTGTCTGTGCCATTCGCTAAATAATGTGTCGTATTGAAAGAACCGTTGTTTATGTCGTTGTTTTTACTATATGATGGAATCGCAATGTTATGTGCTGCTGCCTTTAGAAATGGCGATTGCAACCGCATCGCCTGTTTCACTCTGCGCGTTGCTGACGGCTGTGTTCTTGTGACCGCATTTCTCGCAAGGCGGTGCTTCATCATTCTTCTTTCCAAATTGATTTTGATCATATCTCACTAGATCAGACTGTGAGTCATTTTGTGCTTCCGCCTCGATACGTCTTTCGTTCGTCTGTTGAGGTTGAATGAATTGCTGCCATTGTGTTGGAG
>JWHW01037142.1:269510-282264 GCA_000931545.1 Papilio glaucus | reverse complement strand
TCAGATCATCTGAAAAAATATTTTAAGAAATTTTAGTATAGAGAAGAAGTCATTATTAAATGAAATAATTTATTGATTTAAAAAAAGAAACAAATAGCTTTCGAATAATCTCACGTTCGATAATCCGAATTGACGATTGTTTTTGATGTTTACCCAAATACGGAAAAACTTATATCCCCCAGATTATTAATACTAAAGAAGGGCGATATAAGGAGTACCCGTAACCGACGAGCTTGTATGCGTAGATGTATGCCAAATGGAATTCCATAATCGCTGCATACCCCTCTGGGTTACGGGCGTGAACGTATATATATTTATTTATTCATTAAATACCCAACTTAATGGAGATATGAAGAAACTTCCTGCAATTTTTTTATTCTAATAAACGAATCAACCTTATATCTAAGATCCCATACTCCCATACTCACTTTGTCCATCAGCTGCCGTGTACGCGACAAAAGCAAAAATAGCGAGAAGAACAGCTCTCCCATCCATTTCGTAGTATCTAATGGCACATATTGTAACATGTTATAAATTTTATACCCGTCTTGTATAAACAACGAATTCGCCGAAAACTACGAATATCAGTTCCTGATTCGAATAGAAGTGATAATAAATCGTGCCGACTTATACGTAAGGTGTGAAGTCAGAGCCAAATCGCAGTAATTACTTAGGTTGCTCACTTCAATTACGTAATATTGTATTTTAAGCTGAGCTCCGAATTTTTAGAAAAGAGTTTTTATCGCACGGTATTTGTTTGTATGCGTGCTTATCGGCTAGACCTGAGATAGACTAAAAAAAGTGTAATGGACCACCACCAAAAAAGGCATCTTTTTGCAGTGATTTTTAAGCACTTCCCGATCACCTAAGAAATTTAAAACGTTTTCAATCGATTCAGCTTGTCAACTTTAAGAATATTTAGAAATGTTCATGATTTTAACGTATTTTTTTTTAATTTAATTATTACTTCACTCAAACAAAAAACAAAGATATATCGAAAGGAACTCCTGGAATAGACAGGGTATCCCTAAGACACCTCTCTTTTTTTATACTATTTAACGATGATAATACCAAAACATTGGCTGGAACGCTGTAACTTTCATGCATCAATGTATATGCCAATACAATGGAGCGATTATACTACGTCGGCCTTAATATATGCGATAAGACATAATGTTAAGTCTTATGTGTTTTTGCACTGGCCAAAATCAAGTAGAAGTAAGATGGTAGGTTAACAATTCTGTTTAGCGTTTGTGGACAACGAGAAAGCCTTCGATTCGATCGAGACTTGGGCGGTACTGTTCAGTACGAATACTCTATTATATCAGTCCGAGTACAGGATCAGGTCACGAAACCTATCCAACTACAGCGCGAATGAGCATTGACAAGACGAAAGTTATGAACATCAAATCTACCCACTCCATTAGCCATCGGAGGCCATACTCTCGAAGTTGTTGACTCCCAACTTTTACCGCAGTTTTTTAAGATGAAAGTCTTCTACCAGTGTGTGTTGCCACTTAGACGTGGCCGATCACTAGATGGGCTCCATTAGACGGCTCAACGTCACTCAAGTGCAATTGAGAGGGCAATGCTCGGAGTTTTTATCCGAGATCGTATTAGAAATGATGTGATCCGCAGTAGAATTAAAGTAAACGACATTGCCCGAAGAGTTGCAAAGCGGCAATGGGCCGGACACATTTTTCGCGGAACGGATAGCTTAGATAAATAGCGGCCACGTGCAGGTCCACCACAAGATGGACTGATGATCTGGTCAAGGTTGCAGGGGTCCACTGGATGAGAACAGCAGGGGATCGATCTTTGTGGCGATCAATGGTTAACAATAGTTTTAGAGCCTATATCACTTATATTATTGCTTTACGGAACACATACTTTCCAATGTGTACAAATTTTGCGGGCATTCTAAAAGTGTGGTTCCCTCTTTTAGAATGCCCGCAAAATTTGTGCCAACCTTTAAAAAAATAAAAGTGATTGAAATGACTTATGTGGCTGTAAGTTACCACCATCAAACTTCAAACTTCGATCGCAAATGAAAGAAAGAAATGTTTATAAACAGCATGAAAAGTATGGCTTAATAACAACATACTAGTAACAATAGGCTCTTGTTAAATTGGTCTTAAATGCCTTTACTTTTACAGGTAGAAAGTTGAGACACAAAACTAAATGAAAAGAACTGTAAAACAAAAACTTTACATAATAATACATTATTAATTAAGGTACGGCGACCTACCAAACACTAAAAGCTTTTAAATCATTTAAAAAGCTGCGCAATTTAAGGTAAAATATATAATATTAAAGGTAAAATTTTACCTTCTTTGCAAATCGAACCCACAACCGCCGGCGTTAAAACCGTACACTCAAACTGCTGTGTGTTGAGGTAGAATACAATCAGGAAAATGCAGACTATAAATAAAAACAGCACAAATAGAAGAATTAATCCCTTAATTAGAATCTATACGAGCTCGAAAAATACAAACGTAAAGTAGAGTAGGGGTATTTATACTTCTGCAATTCGTTTGGTGTGTGAGGGCCCAAAGGCCTCATCCCCATTGCTATACCATTCTACTCTCCTGACGGCGCATCTGTAACTCATCTGTTTTTTTTTTAAGTATTGCTAGGGATCCTCTGACATGGTGGTCAGAGATTTTGTGTAGCATTACTCGGTTCTTACATTTTTTTTAAACCTTAATTTGCTATTAGGAGGTTTTGTACAATATTGTATAAATTTGTCATCACCTAATATTGTATTTAAATTGTTTTTTGAAATTTTGCAGGCAATTTTTTGCTCTAGGTCAAAACGCTCTGAGCCATGATGAGGACAGTCTAGTATGACATGCAGAGCTGTTTCTTCAGTGTCCTGGTCGCAGATGCATGTCGGGTTAGACTTTACTTTGAATCTATGTAAGTACGCCGAGAAACCAACGTGTCCGGTAAGTACTAGTACCATTGCGGGTGTGAGCTTTATTTTTCGAACTTATAACTCATCTGTTCGTTTCGGATGGATATTTAATATTGGGTAATCCGCTTGCTCGTTTGCTTTCCATAATTTTAAGGAATGTGGGCTTTAACAGTGGTAGAGGTCGCAGTATCAAAAGCTGTTGCACGAATGAACCGGCTACCATGGCTGAAATACCACGACTCACAGAAGACATGCGTGACGTAAAACTATTCTGCGTTTCGTCTGAGTCAGGAGCCGGAGGCCCGATTCCAGTCCTATCACCCTTCCTAATCTTTTGAAATAAGAAAGAGATGGTAAGGGTCCCCCTTGCCGGGGGAGGGGACAGGAAAAGGAAATATTATTTTCCGGTCTCTCTCCTCCTCTGTCCATTACAGATAGGCAAAGCATCTAACAACAACAACAACTAATTTTCTCGTTGCAGACGCCTATGGATAGCGGTGACTTAACATCAGATGAACCGCCTTCCATTTTTTAATTGGATGCTTTAAAACTTCGTTGATTTTGATGTTTCAAAAAGTTTTAAAGTATATAATATTTATTGAGTACTTTGTTGATTTTTATTCTTTTGGTAAGATCTTTATTCATATGAAGACGCTTTACAGCATACATTCACTCTTTCATGAAGTGTGCAGTCTATGAACTCTTTTATCGACGAAGAGTACGTTGCGTGTTCTATATATATGTGCCCTCACCTCTGAGGATAAAGTTCCAATCTAGTTTTATTTTTATTTTTGTTTAAAATATTATGTCTTTCTATTCTTCATATTTCGTTCAATGGATTTGTCAAAATGAGAAGAGGAATTAGTGTGAAAAAAAAACAGGAAATAAATTTACATGAAATACATATATTTAAACATCCAAAAGTAATGAATCTACTATAATATAATTTATGCGATAATTAGTTTCTCAACATTTGGTCGTCATCACCGGCTAGTATTAACCGGCTACCGAGAGGGCAATAGCGGAACCACTGTGACTCTTGGCGTTGCTGAGAGCGTAACTGCTTTTACCACAGGTGCTGCAACCGCTGTTCTGCTCTTGACCTTGTTTCAAACCCTGGGCAGCAAGCTGTAGAGCTCCTCCTAAGCCCGTATGAAGGTCGCTAGGCTCTTGTTGATTAGAACCATAACTGCCAGAGGATGACCCACTGGATTGACTTGAACTAGAAGAACTTGATCCAGAATCAAATCCTCTCTGAACACTTCCAGCGCCGGAGTCAAAACCTGTTTGTGGTCCAAGCTGCAGTTTTTGTTGCTGTTGTTGCCCGTTATCAGAAAACCCGTTACTTTTACTATATGCATTATAACTTGATCCTTGCTGACCAGATTGGCCAACTTGGCCACCTGAGCTTCCACCTACAAGTTGTCCCGCTGATCCGAAACCAGCGCTTTGACTTTGACTTCCACCGTCAGACTCAAAACCTGCTTGTGATCCAAGATTCAAATGTTGTTGTTGTTGGCTTCCGGAAGATGCAGAGCTTGCACTACTTGCATCGCTTGAACCAAAACCTTGCCCAGAATGCAATTGACCGAATTGAGCGTTATTTTGTTGTTGTTGGTTTGCATAAAATCCATTGTTCTGGCCATGTGTATGGTATCCTAATCCAGATTGTCCATATTGAGCATTCTGTCTACCAAAGGCTGAGTTTCCACCTTCAAATTGACCACTCGTTCCGAAACCTGAGTCTTGAATTCCGCTTGCACCATCAGATTCAAATCCTTTCTGTGATCCTAGCTGTAAGTTTTGTTGTTGTTGTTCGTTTGAAGAAAATTCATTGCTTTTACCATACGAAGGACCTGAGTGTCCAATTTGAGCATTCTGGCTATCATATCCTGAACCTTTAAGGCGTCCTGTTGATGCGAAACCGGAATCTTGTATTCCACTTGCAAATCCTTTTTGTGATCCCAGTTGTTGTTGTTGTTGATTTCCTGAAAATGCAGAACTTGCACTGCTTGCACTACTTGAACCACCCCCAAAACCCGATCCAGAATGTAATTGACCAGCTTGAATGTTTTGACCTTCGTTATCTGAATTTTGGCCCTCGAAATGGATTGCTCCAGCGTCTCCGTTATTTCTACTACTTGAAGCATATGAAGAGCTCTGTGATGCCGATCCTACACCGAACCCTCTTTGTGATTGTCCGTTTCCTCCAAAACCTCCATGATCATTTCCAGCCCCATAAAATTGTTGGTGGTAAAAAGTTTCACCATCTTTAAAACCAAAGCCCTTTCCGAATTGTTGGTCTCCGCTTTGGATCGAGAAATGCGATTCCTTAAAATTGCTCTTGCTGCCGCTGAATTTCTTACCACCGGCAAATCCAGCGCTCTGTCCACCGAAGCCAATGTCGCCACCTGATGATTGACCAAAACTATCAGAATCTCGGATACCAAATCGATTACTTAATAATTCTGGTGCGACTGTTCCTTCATTAGTACCGTCGCCACCAGCAGCGGAAGCTAAAGAAAATGCTTGACTTCCAGTTTGGGCGCCTCCGTCAATCGAAGCGGCAGCACCACTAAATACTCCTTGCCCATCATTGCTATGAGTCAATCCACTCCATTGTTGTGTATGAAATACCGGTGGCATACCTGGCGGTGGCGGTGGCGGCGGTGGTGGGGGCGGCGCAGGGAATCCTAGCGATATGTCGCATTCATCGCAGGGAACTGGAGCTCGTGCTTGCCGTTTTAAGACTGCATCTGAAATAGGGGAAATATTTTAAGAAATTGGTCTTTGATTTAAAATAGTCCAATATACACATGGTGTTCTTCACTTGGTTACCTTTCAGGTATTTTATCTATGATCTTTCTTTGTTAAACACTAGTTATCAATTTGACGACAATCAATTCCGAAGGCCAGCGCCCGGTTTCTGTAAGGCTGATCAAGAAAAAATTTACCTAGTTACCTATCAAACGTCCGATCAAATGGTATTACGAACAAATAGTATTGCTAAAATCGATTTGTTAAGAAATTTAACTTGTTTTTTTTTTCATTGATGTACCTATGAGAAACCAAACCTAATTAAGTAAAACATGCAATAAATTGTGTATTAGTTGTAGTGACAGTTACTACCAGACGTGTTTATTGTATTCTACCGAGTAATTGGAAATGTCAATGTCAACATTATTGTAGGTTCAAATTAGTAAGAAGTTATATAATGTTTATATTGACTTTACCTTCATTTCGCAACACGGCGCCCTGGACTGCGAAGGCGCAGATTCCTACCAGGAGTATGGACGCTTTAGCCATCTTGTGGAATATCTGAATCTATTCTGATGAGAAAACTATCGACACCGCGTTATATAAGCAAGATGCGATAATTTTTTTCCACGAATAGTAATTTAAAATTATAGGTAGTGGCAAATTATAAGGTAAACATTAATGTTAGCACTACTTTTAGGAAATTTGTGTGGTTTTTTTATTATTTTCATGTACTGGTTTGACATTCTGTAGATACAAAATTACGTCATGTTTGGATTTCTTAATTTCTAGTATATATCCTATAATATCCAGGAGGAGTTTATAATAAACGAGTGGTTAAATCGGTTTGTATTTGAAACCAGAAAGTCAATATCATACTGAAGTTCAGGTTTCTATTATATAATAGGCACTAGATTTATTTACAGAAATATTTACCGGGTAATCCCGGCAAAAGAGGATAAGGTTGTGTTACACGATTTATAATAATGATCTAACCCGTTGTCCTAGGTGAGCGTCGCGTCGCTTCGCGTTTGTCGCTCACGTAGGACACTATCTTTATGAGGAAAGGGTGGGAAGGGAAAGAGGACTGAAATTAGGCCACCGGCACCTCACTCATCAGACGAAACGCAGAGTACTTCTACTTCACGCCTGTTTCCTGTGAGGTCGTGGTATTTCACCGGTCGAGCCGGCCCATTCGTGCAACAGATGTTGTTGTTGCGGACTCTACCACTGTTACTCCTGTGCGTAGCACAACGGGTTAGCCTCTAAACATTAAGTTTAAGAATATGGAGCTATAACATTGTGGATTCTGGACTCAAATCCAAATAGTGACAAAGGTATTCTTCGATTTTTTTTTATTTGAGTCTAGTCGGTTTCCAGCGTAAATACATATGTCGACTAGCTCCAGTTATATTTGGATTTTGAAAAGCTCGTCAGAAGTGGAAAGTTTGTGCTTATGCGTATATATTTTGCATTATTTTTTTTAATTATTTTTAACTTTAATCTTTTTTTGTATGTGCGTTTGTTCCCGCTAATCTCAGAAACGGCAAATTAAATTAAGTCCTAAAGATCCTTAAGTTCTGTCGAGATTTCCTTACAAAATACAAAACCATTAGTATATAGTTTATTACTTCAGATATAAAAATGTACAATTCTCACACAGCATAATATAGTGCTATATTAATTTGTTTATTATGTCAAATGTCTATTCACGTTATTAGTCAATTTGTTACTTGTTGTGTGTGTTGCAGAGCGTATATTGGTTACACATTGGTTGGTACACAATGAGGTAAGTCCGTGTGCATTTCTATGAATCAATTCTTCTTAGAACTTCTGAATTGATTGTATTATTATTACTGATCTTATTACTTATTTTATGAGGAATAAATATTTTCTTCTTGTTTTGTGAATAATCCACATGGGACGAGTGCATATCAGGCGCCGGATTGGAAAGTTCTTGCTAAATATAATTACTCAAAAGTAAGTTTGAAGTCATCTTGCTTTGAGCACATTTAGTGCAACCTCGAGAGCACACTGGGTTAATCCGTTTTCCATATATTACAGCAGCTACCTCTGTTGCTCTCAGATAACCCTGTCTGATAACATTTATGGGATAACCTGGAACAAAAACTGCGACACGGGGCTTCGGTTTGGACAGCTAGGCGCGCATAGTATTCCAACCCTTAGGTGCCATAAATTTACCCACCCTATCGGTTGCTTCAAACGGAATTATTTATAAAAAATTTCAACGTAGAAAATGTTGTCAATGACACGCACATATCGCGAATTGGTTGAGTTGGGCTTCCATCGTTTTGTTGTGGACTTGCCATGAAACGACGATATCAATAAGTGTTTATGTGTCAAGGTATTTGAAGATGAGGATCAACCACTGAAGAAATTATGTTACTTTTTATATATTAACATTTTAAGGTGTCCATTTTTTAATTTATAATATTCTTGATAGCCCTTTGTATGTAAATACTCGAAAGTAAATACCTGATTATGTAAAATAATACTACTGTAGATATTATTTAAAAAAGTTTTCTGAGTAAATTTGAATTTTTCTTATGTTTCTTATTTATTTTCTATGCCAAAGGAATAAATAAATAAAACAGTTGCAATTTTTATATAAATTTAATACCTTATGTTATATAACACAGCAAAAGGAGATGTTTATTAGAATATATCCAACAAACAGCGTGTACTGTACATCAAAAGTCTTTCACTTTATGATGTCGTCAACCAGAAGAAGAAGACTGGGCGTTCGATTTAGCCACACCGCCGTTGCCCGTGCTTATGCTGATACTCTTCGAAATGCTGATATTCGTGCCAGATCCTGGCCTAGCACCAAAGCTAGGACCGCCGATACTAGGACCACTGAATCTGGGTTTTCCATACACAGGGCCACCGAATCCCTGACCGCCAAATCTGGGTTTACTGAAGCCGGGTTGTCCGAATCCAGGACCACCGAACCCTGGTCCGAATTGCCCCGGTGGCCTGAATCCACCGGCACTGGCTGTTGCGCTAGCTTGACTGGCTGACCCAAACTGAGGTGAACGCACTACACGGATGCCTATGAATAAAATTGGAAACATGTTAACATTGATATCACTCATATTGGGTAGACAGAAGGTACAATGGGTCATGCTTATTAGATATTTAAGCTTAAGGTTTTAAGAGAGAGTTTTATTTGATATAAAATATGATTTGACAAAACTTACTGCAATTACATGTAGGGAATTAGACCACTATTAGACCTTAGAATATATCTCCTGTCTATTAGTAATACCGAATTATTAAAATTAACTTAAACGCGTATATCAAATAAAACGATCTCAAATGAAACGTATGAGATTAAACTTGAACTTTCTCCTGTCTCAAAAGTTTAACTAAACTTCAACTACGTTTGAACAGTTTAAGAAGCACTAAACAATAATTGTTTTTTTTTAATATCAATTATTTTTCAATTATTATCAAACTCCTACTTACTAATTACTGATATTTTCATAATTTTTATTATGGTAATATCAGTAATGAACTAGGTAGTAGGAATTATAACTTCATTTAACAAACACGAGACTACTCTTAATACGCGTGGTCATGCATTATCAAAGTACCAATACATACCAGCTTGGACTTCACACAAACACGCCGCCACGACCAACAAAACAAGTAGTTTTAGAAACATCCTTAACACTCGAAATACCAAGCCTTAATAGTACACCGGACTCATCAAACTCAATTTTATACCACTCTAATAAATACTAAATTTCCATACAAACATTACAATACAAATACAACCACGAAAATATTGATACCAGTTGAAACTGAAGTGATTTTAAACCTTAACGTCTTAACATTTAAAGAGGAAAATTGATTGATAAGTTATAAATTATCAAAGAAAACATTGCATTTTGTAAGATCACGCGAAAATCCCCTAACAGCGTGCGACGGACAACAGTGCCAATAATTTAGTTTAAATTAACAGATTCATTCACAAAACATTTTAAATTCTCATGGAGGGTTGACCTCAGACAGGCTGCCGTCTGTAAAAACTGTAGCCAAAACCTATACAATACGGACTACGGTCATACTGTACCGACCCCTCATAACGTGGAAAGAGCAGAGAGATGATGATAAAAGGAAGTAAAAACAAATTAAGCAGCCGAAGACCAATGGGTTACCTTAAAAATATGTTTAAGCGGTTCATTAATTCTCATTTTAGCTATTTTGGGTGAACAACTGCAATTTCTTTCCGCTTTTTACTAAGCTATCAACCCCCAATGGTGACAGAAATAAGCCTCTTAAGGACATAAAATTTGCTTCGGCAATCGATTGAACATAGCAGCCACAGGGAAAAGGCCAGGGAGGCCATGAAGTATAACCTAATAGGGTACTCAGTGATAGACTATTAACTTGTTTCATTCCCAGTTTGGAGTAGCTTTACACAACTCTCATAAATGATGAGCCCGTTATTGTTTTTGTCCGAGATTTAAAAAGCACTCTTCATTCCTCACAGGCCACACAAGCACTTCTTTATCGAAATTCCTGAACACACCGTGAAATGTGCAATTCTATTTAAAATAATCCAATACGTTACCTTGAGAGCAAGTTGCCATTTTAGCTATTTTGCGTTATACTAACGCATTACGAATAAAGAGGTGATTGTGTTTAAAACCAAGTAGCGACTTTTGATATTTGGCTCACAGAAGTATAATGTTGTATGGACCTCGTTACTCAGGACCTTGTAGTAGTAGTAGAAACATAAGTAGAAAACTAATAACTTTTCCTTTATATCGTTATCTTTAATTCCCTTGGTTTTGTCAGGTTTCGGACGATCACCCAAAACTTTATAACCTATGACTTACACATGGAACACATCTCGGTGACGCCGCCCAAGTTTGAAGTAAGCAGCTATCACACCATAAAAGTGAACTGAAGAATTTAGAACTGGCTGTTATAAAATTCTTTACTTCCTTTTTAATAAATGTCATTGTAATATTAGTATTGGTCCGTAGAAACTCAATGTTGACCTCAGACATTGACATTTGCAAATTCTGCAAATCATAAGTACTTGATACATATTTCCATTAAACCTATCGCAACCTCGTTTAGTACGAATGAGGAAAATAAATATTTAGATAGCACTGGCTTAGCATAGCACACATTCTACTGCCAAATGTGAGAATCTAAACTTGAGTACATGTGATAGTTTTTGATAGTAAGACAAGTTTACTACTAGCCTCTTTGCTCGATAATTATAACAGATAACGACCTTCAACAGTAGTAGAGGTAATTTTGTAAGGAGTCTTATTGTGTCGGTTCTCCCGGGGAAATACCACGACCTCACAGAAGAAAAGTACAGATACTTCTCTGTTCTGACTTGGTGAGGTGCCAAAAACATCTGCAACTAATTTGGTCTATGTCCAAAGATGGATACTTAACATCATGTGAACCTCTTGTATGAGCAATGTGAACCAGTAATCGTATAAATTACATATTAAAATTTCATTGAACAGAAACTTTATTAACAGATTTCTACGTATAAACCTTGGATTGGGATCTCTGGTCGTATGTTTGACTTTGATCAATATAAAATTAACAAATAATAAATTTGATTAGTGATTAACGCCATGTTTATTTTGGATAAACATAACTGTTATACAATACTAATACTGTCATAAATAAGAACATATTAGAAAAAGTAATTGAGATTGTATTATCGAGTACACCATACATTGTTAATGAGTTCAGAACAAAACACGGCACATTAAAAAAAACACTTGAAATGTTAATTTCTTAGTTACTTTTACTTTTGTCCAAAGTTCCTTTTCGTACCTGTTGGGTATTGGGCTGGAGAGGTGGGATCTTCACATTAATAACCATCAAAATCATAATTAATAATGCAATAATTTAAAAGTTCAACTAAACGATCTTAACTATACGTGACATTATTTTCCATATGCACCAGAATTCGCGCTGGACTGAGCCTCTCCGCCACCAGGGCCGGAATTAATGCTGATGCTTTTAGATATGCTGATAGATCCTTGTGGTATCTGACCACCGCCGTAACCGGGTCCTCCGAATCCACCAGGAGGGCCTCCGAACCCACCGGGTGAGCCTCCGAATCCACCAGGAGGGCCTCCGAATCCACCAGGAGGGCCTCCGAATCCACCAGGACGGCCTCCGAATCCTCCACCACCACCAAATCCTCCACCACCACCAAATCCTCCGCCTCCTCCGAAGCCACCACCAAAGGCTTTGTCGCCTCCGTAACCAAATTCAGGTCTGTGATGGTGATGGTGGTACGGACGGTACGCATACGGGTCACCACCACCAAAACCTCCAAAGGATTGAGCCTGTGCATTCGCTTCACTGAATTGAGGTGACCGCGCAACACGGGTTCCTGAAAATGTAGAAATATTAAGAAAATGCCCATACCTTATTTGCTTTAGTAATAGGAATAATTTCTAATTAGTCCAAATATTTAGTAGCAGTCTAATAGACGATATTATTCGGCCCCAAAATGTTTAAAAAAAAATGACATGTGAAATATGTAATCTGATACGAACCTGCGTCTATCGCAATGAAGGAAGCGAATAGTAAAACACCCAAAAGACAAATTCGTAGAGTCATCTTGAATCCCGAAAGCACACATTCGTAATAACATCGCCTAAACGGATTTGACTTCATTTTATACATCACAATAAAACTACCCAGTACTAATTTTGGCGATAGCATTAGCACGATTTGCGCCTTTTGCGGAAAATACAGATTAATTAACATACAGAGATATCGTTTATACAAATATTAAAAAGAGGAAAGTTTTTTTTTGTTTATAATGTTTTTTGATACTGCTATACGCGTTATTATGTTTCGTCATTCGTAGAAGGAAAATTAACTATATTTATTATTATTAACGTGCAATATAGAAATTCAAACACCTTGAATGTTGTATTGTTGAATTATCAAAAATTTGTACTCCAAAGCAAAATGCATTATAGGTACATGTATGTAACCTACTCTATGTTAGGAATTACCTAACATTTGGAATAATATTTGCTCTTAACATTCATTTAC
>JWHW01037142.1:239379-260888 GCA_000931545.1 Papilio glaucus | reverse complement strand
TGAGCGTACAATGCCACCGAACTATATCAATATAGTTTGTTATGACAGTTGCATCATCGATACTCGGACCAACTAAAAGTATTGTTACCAAAAAAATAGTTAAGTTTAAATTATCGTTGGTCAGATTTATAATTTAACATTTGTATTTTATTAAAGCGCCATCTAACGACAATACTTTGCATTTTTTCAACTTTGCATTCCAAAATTTTTTTACTTATTTTAAGTATGATAGATCGATAATACAGATAAAACCAATCCTCGAGTATGGAGTTTGGATCACGGTAGCTTTATCGAGTAGCAAGGTGTTTAAAATTGCACCTCAACTTCGTGAAAGTATAAAGCTCAAGGAATAATATAAGTCAGGTCGTCGTCTATTGTCTGACACCTTGAAGGGTTGCAAACTGCTGACTCCCTTTAACTGTAATGAATTATTACTCTACTTACTTCATAGTATAGAAGCTGAATTATATATATGTTACTATAAAAGATGTTTTCTCAGTTATCACACAGATTCGATGGTCGCTTTACCTTGTCAGACACATTAAAGGTATAATAGTACAACGGTCAGAAAGGAAATGTAAGTTTGCAGTAATTCGCATAAAGCTGAAAATGGATTCAGATTTTGTCAGTACCGCCGCTGCTTAAAAATAAAATGGAAAGTCAAATATTGCGGTTTTTGGAATTTTTCTGGTAAACAGCAAGTTTTGTCATAAAAATACACGAAACAAAAATTGTAGATTATACAAAATTGTCCCTTTATTTTCAGTTAAGTCTGGTGGCGATGCCGGTATCGCCGCTGATGTTGCAGCCGGCGGTGAAGCGCACGCTGGCCGGCATCCTGCTCTGCTTCACCATCGCGCTGCTGCCGCCCGTGCTCGAGATCGAAGCACTCGTCGTCACCGAATCCGTCTCACAGTTCAAAGTAGCGCAACACTTCTTGATATCTTATATTCTACACTAATACCTTATTTTGGATGTTATCGTTAGCGACGGTGCGCCGTCTGTTCTAAAATGAAAATGCTAAAGTAAAAATTAAGCCTCATCAAATACATTTTTGTGGTATCGTGCGCCATTTTCTTTTTATTTGAGGTAATGTCAAATTTATATTCTGACCTAGGAAACTTCGGAAGGAATAAACTACAAAATAGTTTCTAACTTCCCAGAGGGCGCTGCGAATCCGGGACGTGTCGTTTTCGTCTATCTACTTGGGTTGGCTGATGTATGCGTACTTCACGGCGGTGCCGATCTGCTTGCTGGCCAGCATCACGCTCATTCTCATCTTTCGCTGGATCCACCTTCTCTTCGCCTTTATCATCGTGCTCGCGTACAAAACCGTTCTCATAATGCTCGCCTTGATAATGGCCATGTTTCATAATAAAGGTAAATTTAATATTAAGAAATATAAACCACACGCTAAAATGTGTATTCCATTGAAAATGAGTCAAATAGACAGAATTAGCCATCGCTTTTCGCTGTTAATGCCAAAAATTTTAAAAGTGGAATCTAAGTTTTCTATTTTATTCATACATTTTTAACAAACTTTATTCTCATAGGTATGAAAGTAAATAAGACATTATACATAAATCTAACATACTATTCGCATAATTTTCTAAATCCAATACAATTTCGATTAAGGCTAGGCGCAAGTTATGAACCAACGAGACTGACCAGAAAACCCAGCATTTTTATAAATTCCAATTAGAGAAAAGATTATCATGTTGATTTGAAGGAAAATATGCATAACATGGTAGAGACGCCAATCTCTTAGTGTGGTGGTAGCAATTATAGTGAATTTGAGTATTCATTTTCCTAAGTTGTACTAAGTTAAGTTGTGGACTTGAACTTTTTAATTCCAGCGTGGATCGCTTGCACGTGGACGATGCTGTTCACACTGATGCAGACGTTCATATCGGAGCTGCTGGTGCACCACAAGTTCGACATAGAGGACAAAGCGTTGACCTTCCTGCTCCAAGTCATCCTGCCGCCATTGGGGCTCGTGCACGCCTTCAATGAGTTTGCATTGCTTCAAACTGGCCGTTAGTTACCTTGTGATTAGTTTCGTAAATTATATTTATAGTTGAAAATTAATCAGTCTCCAAGCGACCAATGCAAATTATCATCTTCCTGCCATACTGTCTAAGGTTTTGGCTACAGTTTTACCGTGTGCGTGGTTTTTAACCCTCCTCGGGAATTGCGACCAATGCAAATGTGACATCAATTACAATGTAAAGAATATTTCTTAAAAAAAAATCACATATGTAATGTAAGACGACATAAGGCTTTAAAATAATTTCTAAAAATTCATAAAATTAATAACCAACCCTAAAGCCTGACTCACAAAGTTATTTTTTAATTGTAAACATAAATTGTAGTGAGTATAAATTTCAAGTATTGTACAGGCCCTTGAATAATTTGCGTTTTTTTCTGGTTTTTTTTTCGAAATTGTTATAAAATCTGAGTATCTAAACTGAAAACCTTAATTTACATGTTACTTTATAGGTGAATTCGACAACGTAGTATCACTAGTCTATCCCATTTTGTCGTGGATTCTGATGATCGCCTTTTACTTCGTTTTATTGCTCATTTTGCAAAGAACTGTGAGCTTCGATAAGGCAATAGGAGGTCAAGTGTCGTGGAAGTCTATAATCTTCAAAAAAAGCACGGTGAGACACTTTTCTAATACTGAAATACTAGTTTTTAATGTAATCACACGATAATTTATATTTATATCTTTAATTTTCAGAACACAAACAAGTTGCATCGTATAGAATCTTTGACTGGGACTGAAAGAGACAATCTTCAGGCCGTCGACGAACTAGTGGCTAAAGCTATCAGTTTTAGAAATGTTTCAAAGGTATATAATTAAATAAATATGTATGTCTACGTATTTAAATTACTTTTTATTTTAATAAATATCTATCGCTTTGTTATAAATAAACTTATTTCAGTGGAAGTATACTTTTCGTTGCGACTAATATTGAAACACACAAAAGATTTTATCTGAATTTAAAAAATAGTATACAAAAATAGCCTATAATATTAAATCCACAATTAGATCATATACAGAATTTTTATATATTTATAACTTAAAGAAAAATGTATAGGTACTTACGTCTTGTTCCGTTGCAAGATATGAGTTTTGTAAACAAACAAACTAACGTCATTTACCATACATGGTGGCCATTACACTTTTTACACTTTTATTGGAAATATTGTAATTTTGTGAAAATCGTGAGATAAAGTGAAGTGAAATTGTGTAATATGCATAGATAATGTTATGAGGTAATATGAGAAAAAAATGTATAACGGAAATATTTAAGAATTTGCGAAATTTTAAAATAAAACCTTTGTTTACAAAAATCACATCTTACTGTGAAAGAAGGTATACACGATTTTGTGTTTGTACGCTTCATGGCCAAGTACTATTAGGATTGTGTTCCAAAGGTTTTTGTAATCAAGAAGTAAAACTTTGTTCAGAGCATCATGGGATCCGTTGTCCTGAGCAACGTGACGTTTGACTTGTACCGCGGAGAGTTCTCGATGATAATTGCGGACCGCATACACCAAAAGATGATGGTCACTCTGGCCGATTTATTTACAGGTACGACTAGGCTAAAAAAAATATCTATATATATAACGCAGTGCGATGCCAAGTTATATACTCTTTATGTATCGGTGCTATGTCTTAATATTAGATATAAAAGACCTTTGTATTATATATTTTTAATAGTACTCTTGGTAGTCTTATTCCTGGACATGTCCAGATGTTACAGATTTCAATCGTAATGGATTTATTATTTATTCAAAATAAAAATTTTGTTTTTACCTTTGACATCATAATAATTTTCTAAATACAATTAAAAATAATGTTACTTATGTATAAGATTTATTTATAATAAAACTTTATTAAAGAATTCAATACATATAAGCCAAAAAAGTTTCACGTCTTCCGTGTGTACACCTGATACACGCAATGTTTTTTTTTTTGCCTCCAGGGCTGACGTTCGCAGACAAGGGGTCGATTAACGTGCTGGGTCACGAGCTGCGGCCAGGCACCAACTTCATGAACACGCCTTACATGACCGGCTTCTGTCACCGCAGCGACTTCCTCATATACGACCTTACCGTCGAGGAACATCTTATTTTTTTCCTAGAGGTTATTTAGAACCTAACTTTTTTATCTTAATTATAGTGTACAGCTAAGCCCTGCAGTTTCACAATTTCATTGTTGACGTTGAACTCTATTTAATACACTTGATCATATAGCTTAGAGGTCAACTTACATCGGATTATAATTGTTTCTTTATACAAACTTTCAACCCCTACTTTAGACCTTTAAAGAGATGAATTTAGGAGAAAAATCGTTTGTTATTGCTCGCCTACGTAATATCTGCGTAAAGTTTCAAGTCTTTAGGCCCAGTAATTTGGGCTATGCATTGTTGTATCAGTCAGTCAGTTTCTTATTTTATTAATATTTCATACTTCACTTGTCTCCGTCAGATTTGTCTTTGGCACGAAACCAATGAAAACGTCAGAGAATATAGTCAGATACGGATCAGACAGCTGCTGAAAGAAGGTGACCTGGATGTAGTGAAGCATAAACAAATAAAATATTTGGACGTGTACTATCAAGCGCAGTTATGTTGGGCGATAGCGCTGCTTTTGGAGCCGAGGGTACGCTGGAATATGTTACTATGTTACTACTCTATGAATCTCTTTGTTACTACTCTATGAATCTCTTTGCTCAAATGCTCAAACCGTTGAAGTAACTGTGATAAACTTTGGTATAAGGATTTTACAGATGGCCTTTCTACGTTCCATTCTTACTTAGAACGGCCATTTGTAGTAAAAAATAAAACTGAAATAATGAATTGAGTGAAATAGGCGATGAAAATTTACATCGGCTATTCTCAAAAGTACACGGGTGATTTCATTTTTCTATCCTAGCATTTCTAAGAAACGAATTTGATGAATATCGGTCGGTAGCTAGTTTAATGCCAGATAATAAGAACCAGGTGGGATAGTCCAGCATTGCGGGGATGCATCCAACTGCTCAGTAAACTGTAAATCCCATCCGGTTAAATTTAATGTTAAAATATACATAATTTCTAGTACAATAATTATACTTCAACTCACACTAGCTTTAGGTGTTATTGTTATTAAGAAATATGGATGCATTAATCGGAAATATTTATTATTATTATTATATTATAATGAAAGGATAAACTGGTTTGTCAATTTTAACTGTGGCAGAGCTCATAAAAATAGCATCTGTTGCACGAATGCGCCGGCTAAACCAGTGAAATACAACGACCTTACAGATAGGCGTGTAGCAGAAGTATTCTACGTCTTGTCTGATGAGTGAGGTGATGGATGCCTAACTACTCCTCTTCCCTATTGAGGAGGATTTGACTGGGGAGGCGATAGATAGGAAAGGGAAATATCATTTTTCCTGTCTAATAAATGTAGGCGACTCATCTACAATTTAGCTCGGTGCGCATGTTAGCCGTTAGTCATCTGCTTCTATCAAAAAAAGAAAAATATATAAGAAATTGATTAAATATATATTTAATGTGAATTGCAGATTATTATACTGGACAGTGTTACGTCTACGCCGGTCTATGATGCAGTCATCAAGGATAAAATAATGGTATGGTATTAATACATACATTGATAAAACATTTTCACATACAAATCACTAAAGCCTCCAAACTATATTATTCTTATTACCGATTAGAGAGCTATAATTGATTTACAGCATTATTAGATTTAATTAATAATTAAATTCACACTTAATAATTATAGTACTAAGCTGATATGAATAGATGGCTGTTGAATAGCTCCTGCCCACACTCCTGGCTACCTTGTTCCCTGAATACCCCCCTCTATTCTACCTAAAACGTAATATATAGGTATAGACTAACTGATCCGTTAAGTAAGTAATCTATCAGCTTCAAATTTAAGAATCAATTTGGTCACAATTTTTTTGCACCGAAAATATATTTTCACGTAATAATAAGTGAGTTATTTTATTATCTGTTTAAGCGTTACAAGAAATACATCACAATCGTGAAGTTCTCGTTCGCCACCATTAAGATGGAGTTCGCCGACAGAGTGTTCTTGTTCGACGGTAAAACTCTCATCTTCGGCGGCACTCCTGCGTACATGTTCTTTAAATATGGTACGAATTAAAAAAAAACGTTTACCTACTTCTTCTTTCGTACATATAACCAACATCGCAATCCCAGATATCCCAAACTGAGCGAGCGAGTCTATCTCTTTCTGAAAGGCCGGCAACGCATCTGCAGTTCCCCTGGTGTTGCAGGTGTCCATGGGCGACGTTGAGCACCTTGGTGTTCCCGCTGTTCGTTTGCCCCCTTCTCTTATAAAAAAAAACTGAGTCAGTTTGGCTAAACATTAATCCATGACAATAGACCGCTCGCTATCGAGGAAACAAAACCGCATCCCTTTATCGTCCAAGTGGTATTTTTGGTCTGACGTATCAAATGACACGAAATTTCAAAGGAGGTATTTGCAAATACTTATGTATTTTATATGGTGTAAGTTGGTGTCGTCCCAAATTCTTTCTTATCCCCTCCTTTTTTCTTTGCCTTTCCTTCCCCCTTCTTACATAACAATCGGCAAGGTACTTAAGGTAAGGTAGCCAAAATGAATTTACTTCAATTAAGTTAATATCTCTTCATCCTTAAAAAAGGATTTACTAATAGACTAACATTCCAATCCTTATATCTGTGACGCAACAGGTCGGGAATACCGCTTAAGACTGACATTTGATTCCGGAACCTTGGAGAATGATTCCATGCCAGAGATACTGCACAAGGCGCACACCGCTGGTGCGCAGGTACGCGCCAACTTAGGCTCCCTGCTGATACTCAGAGTGCCCGCATTCCCCACTGCCACTGTTGCTGCGTTTATTAAAGACCTAACTGAAAATACCGGGGAGTATGGTATCACTTCCATGCACATCAGCGTACCGGACTCTCAAGAAGTTTGTCATAGGTAAATCAATTGGGTACTAATTATAAACTTTTATATCTATTTTCATTGAGTAAATAGACAAATTAAATAGTTGACTTTAACATTCTAAACGTGACAAGGAGTGGTCTTCATCGAGATAAGATTTCAATTAATGTATGTCACTTCTTGACTTCTAGTCATCTAGTCATAATAAACTATTTTTTAGGTTTTTAATGGCAATCTTTAAATCTTTACCAAAACATACATAATAGAGAACACAGTGTGCAAATTCTTGAATGGCATGCTTAAAAAAAGAAAATAGTTTTAGGTTTCATTTCGGTTCTGTCCTGTTTATTTTGACTACTCTAAAAAGCTTTACTTTTACTCTAAAAGTGTTAGTATTCTTGCTGCTACATCGTTTATGCGCGACTATTTTGTGAAACATACTAAAACTGAATTCTGTCGTAGGGCCATCAATGAGTCAAAATCTGGGTTACCGCTATACGAAACAATTGTACCGCAGAATCTATCAAGGAGTGCTTTGATACAGATCGCTGGTAAGCAATTGATTACTTAATAATTGACACATTTTTAACAACATATCAATTAATTTAAGTTGAAAATAAAATAATTTTAGATGTCATATTCTATTTTATCAACATAACAATATTTATGACACCGTGACTGTGAGAATTCATACCTTTTAGAGGACGCTGGACACTCCAGACGACAGTGACTTAAATTCCAATTTAGACCCAATCGAGCGATAGAATGTTAAAGTACGGGTGCTTAGCTCTTAGTAAAACGTGAGCTTAAATCCAGCATTAATCCTGCAAGAGGTTTTCATGTTGAATTCTTGAGGTTTTACGTTATTGGATCTAATCAAGCAAAACTAATAAATATAAAATTCAGATTTCAAAGCATTTATGTTTCTATAGAGTTTCCACTGTGGAAGAGAAAGAGATCGAGATGCTGCGGAGAATCACAAGTGAAGGCATTCGGAAGAAAATATTATGCGTTTTATACCTACTACAAGATCTACTTTCTGATGATGGTAATGTGCCATATGTTTTTGTAAATATATATTTATATGGAACTTTGTACCTCACAATTATAGAAACCCGTAACTCCGTTGTGTAAGCTTCATTGTTTGAGATTGAAAACTAACACTCAAATGGGAACTTGGAAAGAACTGAATGGTTGCTAAAAGAACCAGACAAATACGCTCGGTTAACTTATTGATCTCTATTAGATCTAGTTAATGTTGTCTGTGTAATGGTACGATGGTGACTCTAGGCTGCAATGAACATTTTGTTCACTTTACTTTCATGTAAATGATATACGTAGATGTACATATATGATTTTAAGTTTGAAATTAACATATTTCTAATACAACAGATGACATCCTCCGCCTTGGCTGGCATAGGCATTGGCATAATACAATCCGATTTACTGGTCCATCTGGAGATCGATGCTACCAAGTCTTTACACGGGGAAGTAAGTTCAATAGTGTTAAGCTAAAATATAAGCTATGAATAGTTTAAGTCACTAGTGGATTTAGGGAGGGATTAAGAAGCTCAAGCCCCCAGAAAGAGCCGAATCGATTGGGAATGTATCACGACCTACCTGGTAGGTATTCACAGAACACCAGCGTAACGTATTTTATGCTTCTGCTTTCATCTGATACGTGAGTCAATCCTCCGGCGGTTTTCGAACCTTTATTTTAAAAGAAATTGTATCTTGTTTATAGCTTTTAAATGTGGAATCCAGAAAACTGAACACCACATTGGTACTTCGTCTGGATAACTCGAGCACAGCTATTTCAGTTGCAAACAAGTAAGTTTCAATCCTCAATAGCGTTGAGTGTCGATTATCTGCTTTATCACGTAGCTGTGAGATAGTAAGTGGGCTTACTTCGACAGACCGAAATTAAGGATTTCCTCAAGAGTTAAGTTTATAGGCAAACTATTAGTATAAAATGTATTATATATCAGGTTGTGTTAATTAACTACTTCCTACTTATGAAAGTAATAAACGAGATTTACATTATAAATGTATTTGGCAAGTGGCTTCCTTTCTACCTAAAGATGTAAATTGTGAAAATGTATGGGCAGACATGTTCACGAGGTTTAGCATCTATGAATTTTATTTGATTATCTTAATAGTATTTCTTATTTTATTTAGGTTAAAATAATTCACATGTTTTTCAGCTACATCCTCTCCGACACAAATTCTACTGAGGCCGAAATTGAATGTATTGAATACACAGCTCTGGCAGCCAAAGAGGTTGATTTTTTGATTAAAAAATTGTATATATTTAGAATTCCTACTTACAAAACCAACTGTTTTTTTACTTTATTACAATTTTAGGAAGTCAAAAAAGGATACTAAATAGATGTACGTCATTTTGTTTGTCGACAGAGTCTCACTGAATACCTCGTGACGCGCGCCATCGACTCCCCTCAACACTACGTAACACTGTTTGCTTACGGCATCGAAATTTTTGACGAAAATAATACTATAAAAGTATGAACACTATTTATTTTCACTTCTATTATATTTAGACGTAACAGGGGGATTAATTCTACAGCATTAACATAGGCAACAATCACAAGTTCGGATTCGTTAAAGCCTCTTTATCGCAAGGAGTGAAAGGAAAATCGAGCATCTTAACTTACTTTATCAAACGAAACGGCTTTACCTTTACTTCACCCCTATATTCTATGTAGCCATGATACTTCGCTGGTATGTCTTTTCGCACAACGCCTGTAAATGCTGCTCGCTCTACCGCTGTTCTGGTTGGTGCTGGACATTTCCAGGTCCAAAATGTTATTTGTATGTCAGAATGGAGTAAAAAGTAAAAAGTAAAATGGAGTAAAGTAAACGAACTCTTTATTATCTGTGCTTCTCAATATACCAGTGATGAATGTTATGTGTTTGATTTGCAGGTGCGTGTTCTATACAGTCCTCCTCACTACGACTCTTGGACGGCGCCGCGGTCTCTCGCTCGGGCCTACATGGCGCTCTTACGTCACTACACCGGCATACAGAACGCTACCATACAAGTAACCGATGATCCATTAGGTTTGGATCTCACGCGGGTAAGTTAAATATGGTACGAAACAATGAAAGAAAATATTTTATTCTTGCCACTATATTCTACTATATTAAATATTATAACGTCGACGAATAGGTCCCTAACTCAGCCTATGGCTTCTGAAGACGCCCTTATTTTCTTTTAGAGCATTGCTCGCAAATTCTAAGTTTTAATATTTGTACTTATCTATTTATATATTAAACTAGCAGTTGCCCGCGGCTTCGCACGCACTCCTTATATATATTGTGAATCTATATAATACTCGTATTGTGAATCTAAACCATCCTCGAATTCCCTTGAACTCACACAAAAATTTCAGTGATATACACACGCACACAAGAAATATATATATAAAAATAGATGTGTAAATGAAAATTATACCTCTATGTCTCGTATTTACGATGGGTACATTAAGTTTTGTTTGTTAGCAACGGCTATCGTTTAACTTCTGGTGTCCTGGTACCTTTGTTGGTTTATAGGCTCTCCTTTGCCGATACCAAAACTCATAAGTTACTTTTCTAACACTATGATGTAATAATAACATTAATATTTTTTATTTAACAGTGGTTGACGTACGCTGGCCAAGCCCCGCTGTTGGAACAATTTTTACTCACTCTCACCATTCTGCACATCACCTACATACCGTCAAAGGAGCATGGACTAATACGGCATATGCAGGTACATTTCTATTTTTTTTACCTTTTACTAATTCACACATTAAGAAACGGAAGCACTATATAACCTTAACTGTGTGGTTCCTTGGAGACTAAAATTTGAATAATCTGAACCGATGATGATAGAAGAGACCACGAGACACGAAAGTGTGTCTAAGCCGAGTACCACGTTTAACAACGTACATGTGATCGTGTAGGCGTGAGACTACAGTGTCTATATATTCTTCTACCCGATGTAAATAATGCAAAAACATAACCTCAACAAATTTTTAACTTGATGTTTTTTATTATTATGTGAATATTAAGACTTTACACTAGCCTTCATGATTTTATCCATTACTTGTTTTCATATAACACCAAAAATTATTTTGATTTTTCAATAGTCAATAGTCAATAGTCAATAGTTTATTGCATTCCATAGTAATACATTGGTAGTATATAATTAGGTAAGTTCAATATGGACCCTGTCGGGCACAGCAATATTAGGAGAGGAGAAGGCGGCTAATTAACTTAAGATTAAAATTGACAATATTAAAACTAATAATATACATGTATACACATTATATTTAGAGTTATTTATCAATTATTTAGCGTTATCCAATTCTTAAAATTCTTGCTCCCCAGTTTTAGATACTACGAGAGATTTTTACTAATTGCGGATGAATTTATTCCCAAGTTTGACTCAGTATTACCAAATCATAGTTTTAAAATATCTTGCTGATACGTCAAAAATACTATATTTTTGACTCGAATTACTTTGCAAAACTTATAAAATACCTATATGTTATATGTCACCGTAAAATAAAACAAGATTTTATGCATTTACGATAGCTTTATTTAAAAGTATATTCCTGGTATTTTTGACATCATATCTCCACAGTATTTAAAAAATATGATCTGGTAACGCTGGTTTTGACGTTTGTCAATTCACAAATCAAATGAAAAACATTAGTTATTATCGAACAAATCGTAATTTTAACATTATCATACTGAGGAGAGGTCGTCGAAGCAAGGCAATCGAGTCGTAAGATTTGATAGAGTTGATCGATTAGTCGAGTTGTATAAGTTGAACGAGTTGTACTAATTGATCTAGTTGTACTATTTGATCGATTAATCGAGTTGTACGATTTGTAGGAGGTGTACGAGTTGAGCGAGTTGTACGAGTTGAACAAGTTGTAAGAGTTGTACGATTTATTGATTAGTACGAGTTGACCGATTAATCGAGTTGTAAGAGTTTTACGATTAATCGAGTTGATCGAGTCGTACGAGATGATTGATTAATCGAGTTGTACGTTTTGAACGAGTTGTTCGAGTTGTAATTGTTGTTCGATTAATCGAGTTGATCGATTAATAGAGTTGTACGAGTTGAACTATTAATCTAAATGTACGAGTTGATGGATTAATCGAATTGTACGAGTTGAACTATCATCGAGTTGTACGAGTTGATCGATTAATCGAATTGTACGATTGAACTATAAATCGAGTTGTACTAGTTGATCAATTAAGCGAGTTTTACGAGTTGTACGAGTTGAACGTGTTTTACAATTTATTCGACTAGTAAGAGTTGATCGATTAATCGAGTTGTACAAGTTGAACGAGTTGATCGATTAATCGAATTGTACAAGTTGAATGAGTTGATCGATTAATCGAGTTGTACGAATGTAAGTGTTGTTTGATTAATCGAGTTGTACAAGTTGATCGATTCATCGAGTTGTACAAGTTGATCGATCGAAAAAAAAGTAAAAATTTGCAGTTTACAAAAATATTAGAAATAAAAAAAATAAAAATTATGACTTTTCAATAATCAACTGAGTGAGTTTTGTTCGGATTAACATAGCGCATAAACATTTTAACATTCCTAAAGTTGTGTAAGATAAGAAATCATTGATCAAAAACAACAAAGCATTCACTGTCACGTCGATCCCCAAAAACCTTTTCAAATATATAGTTTACAGTAGAAAGTGGCAAACGAGCTAGCGGTTTACCCAATATTAGGTAATTGCTACCCACAGGCATCTGCAACTACGTAATGTGTTGCAGATCCGTTGTCTACCTTTAATGGAAAGAGGAGGGGATAAACAGAAAAAAAGATATTTCCTTTTCCTATCCATTGCTTCCTCCGTCAAATCTTCTTCCCCTTTCCATCCTTTTACCACTAGAGACCAGAATTAGGCTTCTGGCACCTCACTCAAAAGAAGAAACGTAGAAGTACTTCTACTTTACGCCTGTCTTCTGTAAGGTCGTCGTATTTCACCGATCGAGCCAGCCCATTCATGCAAGAGATGTTAATATTGCAGGCTCTTACACTGGTTGTAACAGTTTATCAATCCCATCCATAGCGGTAATATTTTTTTTACCACATCTGCCAGTGCCACGCGATGAACTTCTCACCGGTACGTTACTGGTTCACGATGTTCGTATGCGACTTGATCCTGTACACCATCCTGGTCTGCTTCATGACGGCCTTGATCATCTCTATCATATACCTGGTGACGCCGCCCACATACTTTCACTTCGAAGATTTGGGTGAGTGAAACGTGTTTGTGAGATCAACTCTTGCCATCAATTGCTTCGAGCTAGAAGCAATGACTATGTATCTATAGTAGCTATATCTCTAGTTATGGTGGTTGAGGAATAACAGAAAGGCACAAACACTACGGACAAACTGTTGATTGTTATGCACACTTAATTTCGGACACGACAAAACAACGAGTGTGGGCGAGAGTATAACGAATGCAATGTAGGTGCGATACAGCGGTGCGACGACTACTATGGCGTGCTGTGCGCGTGAGCCGCTGCAGGGATGATGTGCTTCAAATCCGCACCGGGGCGCTGTGTAATGCTCTTACATTAAATATAATAAATTGCACTGGTGCAGAATGCGTCTGGCTGTTTGTGCGTATAATAATATTTTATTTTTGATATATACATTTTGCGTGGATGAAATATAAATGAATAAATATAAATATGTGTAGGTATAATTATGAAATAATAAATAAATGTATTTAAAATAATAAATAATATATTCTGGAATTTGGAAGAAGTAAAGAGTAGCCTACATATCCAATCAATTGACCTCGGATCACAATCAATAACGTAAAAATAAAATATTTTATTTTAGCCATACTCCCACTTCTGCTAATTGTGTACGGAATGGGAAGCATACCGCAAGCTTACATCTTCAGCTTGGGCCCCCAAGCCGCACTGAACTCCATGATATTTATAATTGTCAACATAATGTTGGGTGAGATTATTTATAAATTATTAATAATAAATATAAGTATCTTGAGTATATAAGTTTTTGCAACTTGGTTTCGCGTATAATAACTTGGAATTATGGGTAAATGTCAAAAAAATAGGGGTGAATAAAGAAGATGGAAAAAAGAAAATGATACCAAAAACGAGTAATTAGGTGTTTGAATCTGTAAAAGAAGCGATACAGGCGTATACAGAACCCTGCCTAGGTTAATAATTAACCAAGTTCACATGATAATATAAAAACGATTTAATATGACTACTAAAGAAAAATAAACTGACTAGTTTGTAGTTTGTAACTAGAGTTAGTAGTTTGACAACCACTATATACAACAATATTACTTTATCTGCTCACAGGAGAGTCGGCTATCATAGCAAAGATTCAATACGGCGAGGCGTGGAGCTACGTTCTGCATTTCTCGAGCTTTTCTCCTCAATTCAACCTGGCGTATGCGTATTCTAAAATAAAGAAAACTTTCCTCCACAATATGGAGTGCGGGATATTTAAAACGAAAAACCTTTGTTCAAAGGAGACTCTACATAAATGTTGCGGTAAATACAAAAATATTCATAATTATTATATTTTTACTCAAAACTGGACAATTAACAGTGGTAGAGCAAGCGAACTATCACGACGTCACAGAATTTCGGCGTGAAGTAGAAATATTTCTGGGATTCGTCTGGTGAGTGAGGTGCTGGAGGCCTAATTCCGGTCCCTTCCCTAATAAGGAAACGATGGGAAGGCGAAGAGGTTTTGACGGGGAAGGGTTTGGATACGAACACGACAAATCTTTTTTTCCCTTCCTGTGTTATAAAGGGTAGGCAAAATAACTAAAACTTATTAGCTTATTGCAGATGCATATGGGTCCCGGTCCGCTTCAAGTGAACCGCTTGCTCGTTTGCCGCCGCCTTCTATAAAAAATAATAAATTTGTATGGTAATTTCAGAAAAATGTGGTGTCCTCCAACAATGTTTTAAAAGGCAATCTTATCTTTTCGACGCAGACAATGGAATCTTCGTAGAGCTGGTCGCCATTGTAACAACATGCTATTTATTTATGAGCATCTTGCTACTTTGGGAGTATAGAGTGATACAGCATGTGTGGATGAACGTTGTGAAAATAACATGCAAGGTAAAATATGTGTCGGATCCATTGGCGTTCGGAGTTCAGAGGGAAAAGGAGGAGGCTGAGGAGAAACGAAGGCTTCTAAAGTCTAAGAAGAGTTAGTTTATTTTATTAATGCAATAATTTTGTAACGCATGGTGATGAAAAGTGCATTTTGATTTAAGAAAGGCATGCTTCGATGATTTTGGAATATTGTTAAAATGTGTTATGATAGAGAAAAGAGGACGTATTTTAGAAAAGTGAATGCCAGTGGAAGTTATGGTATAGGATAGTATAAGTTATATGATGGTACATCGCGAAGATTGCTGATAGGAGTACGTCATTATAAGTACCCGTAACCAAAGCTATAAAATCGTCATTTAATTTCTGTTTTTTTATACGTTAAAATACACAGTCATTTGTATTTATGAGTTTTTATAATAAATACGTGTACATTTACGAGGTTCGATACGTCATAACTTTAAACTGAACATTACAGCTTATAATTTTTAACTAGTGTAATGTTGCATATCTTTTTTAGAGATAAAGGGTAAAACGTTTGGCGACTATCTACTCGCAGTGGATGTGGCAAAGAAGCATGTAGGCGAATGTATAATTCGGCACCTGTACCTGGGCCTGGAGAAGGGGGAGGTAATGGCTCTATCCGGGATTGTGCTACACGGCAGGAGGAACCTGTGCGAAATACTGGCAGGATATAAAATACCCACTGATGGCAAGCTCTGGGCCATGTCTACCTGGGAAGTCCGGAGGCATCCACATAAGGTATATTATGTATTTCAAAATACAAATTTTTGAGTGAATATGCAACTGCTAGGCGCGTTTATGTTGGAAGTGGGATGAAATGTTTACATTTATTTTTGTATATTTATTTATTGCCTTGCATATATTATACATTAATTTACAATTTTATAAGAAAATACCTATCTAAAAATTTCTAAAAAAGTTTTCTTAATTCAAGACAAAACTAGCGATTATATATATGGTCACGTTTTTTAGAACCCTTGCAGGAGCAATTACGGTTTATGTGACACTCGAACCAACCGTCGAGGCAGCTCCACCCCTGGGAAGGACGAGCCTCCTCAGTTCTTCTCCAGAAAGACGCGCCCTCCTATATGGTCTTTAGTTATAGGTGTCGGTTTCCCCCGATCCCTTCATTTGAACGCCATGGGGGCCGGAAAACCGAGCAGCCCCCAACGGCGGATCTGGTCTTAGGACTCGCTGCAATTTTATAGACCTAGGCTAAGCTTAACTTAACAACTCAGCTCATACGTATTAGTGGATATGCCAACAATATTTAATCGTTTATTAGGGAAAAAGTCTTTGTACAAACAACAAATCCGCTATCGTGTGTAATTTGCAAAAATTTATATACCTACAGTACGCCAGGAATATTGCACTGTGTTCAAACCGCAATCCTCTCCCTCCCTGGATGACTGTATTTGAAGCCCTGAAGCTAATCGCAACACTTCGTGGGGTTCCGATCAAACACGTCAAGCATGAAGTAGAGAATTACGTCAATTCTCTTGGTATGTTATGTTAGTTTGGTTAGTCATAAATAAGTGAGTGTGTAGGGTACAAGTAAATAGTACTGTTCTTTCTCTTCATCGGTGTCTCTCCGCTTTTCTTTTCACCAATTTTCATTGAATAAATTAGGTTTCTCAATTTTGAACTAGGTGGCGTTATTCGCAATGTACTTCGTCAGAAAATAAATGTCGTTTTCATTAATATGTACTAGATATAGTCGTAACTTTTCTGTAGTACTTACTAGCCCAAAGCCCATTACACCCATTGCCATTTTGTTTTAAGATCTACATGAAAAAGCAGACACAATCATTGACGATCTACAAGTGGTGGAACGCACCAAAGTGCATTTCGCGGCAGCCGTAGTTGGCGCTCCACCTGTTCTAATAATGGATGAATTCACCGCCCATCAGAAGTATTCCGTCAGACGAGCTATGTACTACATACTACGTCAGCTGAAAAAGAGAGGGCATGCTATATTTACGAGTTCTAGTAGGTATGGATAATTTTAATTTAGAATCTAGTGTTCATTATCAATTAATTTCTAAAAACAATGTATCTATGTATCTACTAATTAGGAACTAGAATTATATTTTCCGCGCTGAACACGAATTATATGGCAACGGAAAAATAACTCGCAGTACATTGTGAACTTTTCTGTTTGAGGATCCAATGAAAATCCGCCTTTCAATGTTGCTGTAAAATCAGTTTCTTTTAGCTTTCATCCATCTGCCCCATAGAAGTTCACTGCGATGTATACTTTCCAAATCAACGATATCAGAGTGATCATGCTTGGCTAATAATTGTGATAGATTTAATAACGCATTTTAGCAAAACATGTTGTTGCACATTAGCCATATTAGTTAATGTATACTTTTCAGTGTGGAAGCTCATTTGCCAATGACAAATCGGCTGGCCATCCTACTCCATGGTCTAATCTACGACATAGACAATATAGATGTTTTAGTGGAACGTTGTGGTCAAAGTGGTTTCACCGTCGTATTGCACCTGAAGGATGAGGTGGACGTTAAGAGTATGCTCTACAGATATTTCGATATGTTTGTTATTAATGATATGTCCGAGGTCAGTATAGTTCTTGTAATCTTAGTTGCTAAGTATCTAATCGCTAAAAAAAATAGTCCCTTCCAAACTTCCTGGTCCTCAGTCTAAATAAATTACCCAACTCATTTTCTCTTCCTTGAATAAAACTTATATACATGATGTCACTAAGAATAATCGAAACTGAGGGAGTAAATCCTTGCACCGAAAGATGTCGTCAAATCACATTATTGCATTTTATTTTCAAAATAAACTGAATGCTCAGTGAATTGTTAGATCCTCTGTATCTTCAAATTTATCTCAAACCAGAAACGTAAATGTAAACCTGAATATTGATCAGAATTTTTTTACCTGAATTTTTTTTGCACAATGCCAGGTCCTCGTAAACGTTCAGATACTAGACACAGAACTCAACTGGATGACTATATTCGAAAAGTTGGAAACACTGGTGACAGAAAATGCTACTGTATATACTTACATTGTAACAGCTATACCAATCGATTACATATACAATTGGATATTAGCCCACGAAAGCCGACACGCCGTGAAAGAATACGAAGCTTTTTCATTCTTAAGAAAAAGGTTCCAGCGAAAACCAAAGATTAAACCAACAAAGGAAATGTTGAACAAATTGATTCCATTCGAGCAGAAATATAACATAACCAAATTGAAAGAGTTGCCATGGTCTGTTATTTTTCAAAGATAAATAAAAACAGAACTAAGACTTAATACATAACAATTAGTTAACATCAGGTGAACTACTGCTTGTTTGTTCTCTACCTAAATATAGACACACTAGACGAACATACATATGAATGTTAGCACACTTCTTCTACCCCATGACAATAAATAAGACTTGCCAACCACCTCTATGTTAACATAAGACAAAGAATAGAACACAAATGAAAATGGATATTCAGCTGAAAGAGCTAACATTGCATACCATAGTTATATATGAGTAATATATTAGTCATATGAGAGGGCTGATTGCAAATGGCGTGAATAGGCGATTTCCTTGAAGTGACACAATGTCACTGACCTTTTGAGATTTTCTAAAAGGTTAGCTGGAGTTAAGTTTTGTGTAAGCTTATAGTTAATTTTAAGCCATTTCTTTATTTTCAAAGCAAAGAATACAGAAGCGAAAAGTAATTGTTTATTTTATAAATAAAGTTAGTTGCACAAGAATTTTATTTTATTTCTTAATGACTAGATATAATACTGATAAACATTATTAAGCAACAACTATGAGTAACAGTATGTCATTATTATCAGTTATTTATGTATATAAAACCATTATAGTAAGCATTACATAGTATATGTGTATTAAATGTGTGGGTCAAATCACAGATAACAATTAGAAGTAAAGATCATTTGTGGTGAAATATAGCTATTTAGTATATATGCACTTAACATAATTGACTAGAAGCTTACTTTGTATAGTGAGGTTAGTTCAATATGAGATCATGATATAAAGCCGTATAATAGATAAGCAAGAAACGAAAGTAAATAAAGTGGTTAAGCAAGGCTTGGAGCAGAATTTTGTTTTTCAATATTTTAGAACATTGAATAATTTGTTATTTTATATAATTATCAGAACTGTCGGCACCTCGTTAAGTCTGAGAGATTTTTAAGATGACAATAATCATGCCTTGTTTTTAAACTGCAAGTTCTCCAAGTGTAACTTAAAAAAAAAATCATAACATTTGTGTAAGAATGGTAGGTTTTAAGAATACTTAAGCTTTAAGAGTTGTTATTTTTTGCCTCTTGTCATTCTAAAATGTGATTCTCATTACTAGTTTGTCCAACTTGATAAATTAAGATCCATTGGAATGTCATATCATGTTTGAGATTTCATACAACATACTGAAAAGTATAAAAGCTACTATAAAATTATGAAAACTTTAGGTGTAGATGGTTTTCTAAGTTACTTATAATATAACTAACTCAACTCAACAATTTTGAACATACTAATGTAATGTGGTATGTGACCTTTGCAATTCATGATTTGAACCTCTAGCATGTGCCATTATATTTTCTATCCTATTAGTTGTTTCACGAACCATAGAGAAGTCCGACAAGTCAGGCAAATCTAAAACTATATGGGCAGAGAGACGTTTATAGACAGAACTTGTATCTTTTTTATTTCTCCTACTTTCCTCATACTTCAATTGTTGCTTAAGATAAATAGATTGCTTCAACATATCCTGAATGTTCTTAAAACTGTTTGCAGCTCCATCCATTGATTTGACAGCACTGAAATGTAATGATATAATTGTAAAGCAAACAAATACAAATGGTAAATACATTAATATGAAATTTTGTCAACATTTAAGTTACTAAACTATAATTTTCTATGAAAGATATCATGCAAGTATTAAGAAATATTTAAGTACAAAATACATTTGGATATGTACTTATTAAGTTAATATAGCTGGAACAAATAAGACAACAAGGCTCTGGTTTTGCTTCACAATATAATATGAAAGTACTTCCATAGTCCAGAAGCTACCTTTTGTAACAAAGAGGTATATATCTAAAACTACATTTTTCATCAAAATTATGTGATGGCTATACAGGTACTGACATAGTATTTATACAAGATTTTAGATTTCAATTGGGACCTAAAAGACGAGAAGTATCTTCGTTCACGTAATAAAATGTAAAGGTGTCGGTATGAAATGTATTTTCTCACCTCAGTGCATATTCAACATCGTAACACCTTCCTTGTAATTCATGCTGTAATTTAGTAACTTCAACTCGTCTTTCTACCATGGGTGGTAGAGCTTTCCTGACATGTTCTTGCAGTCTATAAAGTGCTAACGATGGCTCATTCGCTACTATATGCATATTCTCCGAGATTCTTTCGGCAGCTGAAGTTAAATTAATTAATTAGCATAAATATTATTTTATAACATTACAAAAGTTCGGTACCAGTTACCTTTTCTAGCTTTCGTTTCTAATTCGGAATCACCTTGGTATACAAAGGCCATTTTTAATACTAGCGCAAAAGTTTTGTTTTGAGTTCTAAATTAGGAGTGGTGCAATATCAATAATATTTTCGATTAGAGTTTAGAAAACAAATTTTAAAATCTATCAAATAATGATTTCAGTACAGATGATGTATTTTAGCGCCATAACATACAAACTTTTTGCCAGTACCGCATCTGGTTGACTTGAATGAGTTGAAACTGTAAGGTGAGAAATTGAGATATTTATGTGTGTCACCAACCAATTGTAAGGGCAGGCACTTTATAATCGGGCTAGGCAATTCAAAATTCAGTTCTCAGTCTTGTCCAAATAAATAACAGGTTTAATTTTAGTTTAGTATTTAAATGTAATTTTTAAGTTTAGTTACTAATGTTAAGAAAATGATTGAAAATAACATCATAAGAACATTTTGTTTATGTTTAGCAACAACAGTAAAAGAAATGAAGTGGCGCAGGATACGAGTTTCAACCAAATCAGCGCGAATGTTTCGTTTCGTCGATCAACATTTTTATCATATTCACAATATGCCTACCGAACTTCGTCCAATGAGTTCACCCCATTAGAAAGTGACTAGAAATGAAACGTCATATTGTCAATGATTCGTTTGATGACGGTTTAGAATTTGCTTAGCCGAATTATAAAGTGTCTGCTCTGCCAATCGGTCAGTGACATATACATAAATTTATTAGTTGCGTCAGTATCGTAAGGGGACTGAAGTGAATATACTTTTACTTTCAGACCGGTTAGAAATGCAAAATGGTAAAAAATCTTGTAAGAATGAGGTGTGGTGTGGTAGATGATGGTAATCTAT
>JWHW01037142.1:202209-228559 GCA_000931545.1 Papilio glaucus | reverse complement strand
GTACAGCCGCCATAACAATTTGGGCGTTATTCTTAAATTTATCTATATAGCTCTTTCTTGCCAGAATACATCCATAAATACTTTGACAACAATGCAAAATTTTACGCTAGTGCGTTATGTCGGTGAAAGAAGGGCAGATTTGTCAGTGTCATTATTCGAATTTTAAATATCTTCCGAAACACTCCAGACAGTCCAGATCTGACAAATGCGCCGCGCGCGTGCAGTTGCTGCGTGAGTTGCGGTAAAAAGGTGCACAAAACAACTGCAAAACAAACAAACTTAGTGTCAGATAACTACGGATTCACAGATCCTTTAAAAGTTTCTTGCAAACTCTACTAATTATACTCTCCTCCAGCTGCATGGGTTTACATTGCCGATATCACTTACACAAAACATATTACTGCTCAGTTCTTTTAGAGAGAAAGATAAAGAGAACCTTGTATCGCGACAAGTTTATACGCCAGTAGAAACCCACGGTAAGATATGTTCATTTATGTATTCATTAGGCAAGGCAATTCCTCAATTGATTAAGGGTGCAGACAGCAGGAATACATTCATCATCGTTTTTATGTTGTTCGTTACGGCGGTAAATAAAATTTGATAGACATTGTGATGAACATTAAAAGCATTTTTCTTTTTATTGTAAGGAATTGGTGGTAATTTCATTTTCATCCAATAGTCATTACGAAGCGCGTTAATATTTTCAGCGAATGTTAGGCGGTTTGGTCCCGGGTACCATCTTTCCTTCGCGTTTTATGATTAATTGCTCCTAATGATTACTACCATTAGCGGAGAGCTTTTTTGTTAATTTCCAAAGAAAGTTGCATGGAATTCAAATTACTTATAAGTTGTAATCAACAATTGGTTTCCATTTAGTTGAACGCTTTTAAAAAGTACAGGCGGTCTGTGTCGACATAATCGATACAAAACGTATTGGTAATGGAGATGCGTTGTTGTGGTTTTTGTAGGCTTTGAAATCGATCCGTCATTGTGCACACAATAGTCTTTTGAAAGTTCGTATTGTAAAAACGCTTTATAAGTTCGATTTGAGGTCACATTGTCGATGAATTATAACTTAAAAATATAATTACCATTTATAAACGTAGGTATTTCGTGCTCAGAGTAAATTTCAATATTAGCAAGTTATAGTAAAAAATAAAGATATCCTTTAAATAAAAATATTGTTCAACTAATTTGCAATTTGTTAATATTGAATGAAGAGTTCGTCATAGCTAGGATTTGTAATGCAGTCTCATGATACCTTCGTACAGTGTGAATGTCTCCCAACCTTAACCTTAACGAACGTGTACCTATAACTAAAAACTAGCTTGTTGTAGACAATTGTTATGAAACAGCATCTCAAGTCCTATTCCCGAATCTTATTCGCCTCGTTCATCTTTTCGATCTATATATAATATCTTAAAATATTTATGTTGATTGATATGTAAACTCTTTTAGCCCATTTATACTTTAAGAGTATCAAAGTAAATACGTTTAATGGATTTTATTTTTATTTTAGAACAACTTTTGCAAACATAAATCTAGCTCTAATGGCGTTCACAAACTATAGTCGTTTTCAATTTCCCGACAAAATCAACTCCCGTTTCTATTTAGAGATAGTGATGTGCCTTTGTTATTCGATATAATTATAATATCATACTTTTTTCGTTGTTTTACCAAGGTTTTGAACCCTGTCTTCTACTTAAAGCATTGGATGAATATCAATTATTTTAGTCGCTGTGGATGTTTATGGAAGAGGGACGTTATCTGTTTACGTGGTGTTAACTGACCACCGCTACCCATAGACATCTGCAACGATTAGTCGCGTTGCTGGCACTCATGTAGGACCCAGACGGGATGTAAACAAGGAAAAGGCGGGTATTAGCAGTAGCTTTTCCATTCAACTTACCCATAACAATATTAATTACATTCGTGCGTTCCGTAAAGCATTCGAGACGTAGCTATGGCAGAGTTTTAAATTGAAACTCATCGATATAATCCGTCGAAACCTGCACGTCCCTAACGAGTACAATGTAGTATCGTGTCTCCTCACGGGCGCTGTACCGTGAAGATATTCCTTAGATATTTTTCTCAATACCGTCATCTTACGTGAGTCTTGAGTAAATCGAAAGGGGGTCGGGATACTTTACGAGATAAGTTTCACGCTTATACAAACTCGTCCGCCGTATAGACCCCTCGCGTTTTCTTTACGCGGGGCTCATCAAATTTTCGTAAGGTTTCGCTGAAATCAATATAATAAGCGATATACTTGTTTACTTTGTTTATAATATATTTGCCAAAGGTTTCTTTTTTAATAACTAAACGATCACGCGATTAGCAATTTTCCCTAAGTAAATCGTTAGATTTATTTAGGGAAACTTGCTAATCGCCATCTGGACCACTCTTTTTACAATAGTTGTCTTGTGACAAAACATTGATATTGAAATCTATTCTGACTAAACGACTGGAGGTCAGCGACTCTTTTTAAGATCCTAAAAAAGGATAGCCAAATAGAAGTCGTGGCGATCGTCAGCGCGCTTTGCTACTGTGCGCTATTTAACTGTGGCCTAACACAAAAATTTCAAAATAAACAAAAGACTAACGATTTGGAATAATAAATCTCTACCGTACGGTTAAACAGTTTGACACGTTACAGAATTAGTCGAAAGCCAATTGACAGGAATGTATAAAAAGGTTTTCCATCAAAAAGTTTTTATATTCTGACCGTACTCACACTGAACACAACAACAAATAAAGTGAGCGTCGGGAAAAATAATGTTTATCATGGTTTAATATTAGAACCGAGCCATGTTTTAGAGTTTTCGCAATACAAATACCAACATTAATTGCATGCGCGTGACTCGTGGAGCGAGATACGTACGGACGGGAAAAGTTTTGAGAAAATGTTACCAGGCTCTACATTAGCCGCCGGTGCTTTAATTGACACGAGATACAGTTAGTTGAAGCTTTGTTTTTGCAGAGGAATATATGAAGAATTAACATAAATTAAATGAATGAAGAATTTAAAATGTTTAATGAACATTTTACTATCTCAAGTAACTTTCATAGACTTTTTTAAGTAGTCGAGATGTAACAATGATTCCAAACAGACCGTAGTATACAACGGGCCAAGATGACGTTGATTGAGACCTAATAGGGCGTTTACCAAGCCACCAGCAAGCAGTGGTGAAGTTATCCAACAACAATGTTACCTTTTTTACTTCTTGTTACCTACCTATCATAAAATTATATGTGGAATATATTATAATTTAGCTATTAGATGTTTTAACAATATTTTTACAATGAAATGTTTGAATCAAAGTAAATCAGGACTCTTATATCAAATGCAACTAGTGTGTGCTCGGTACTATACATACAAGTAGCATCAAATACATATTTAGAAAGGTTTGTAATATCCCACCTGAATGTTCCTTTTTTATCTATAAATATTTTATGTACTTTATTCCTTAGAGAGTATTAAAAGTAATTTATTGCTGTAACAAAGAAATCGTAATAAGATTGTTCAAGTTTATTACTTTTGTGGCTACAACTTTCAAGTCACTTTGAAGAACTCCTTGGTATATACATGAAGTATTAACACGCAAAAAATGAACGTCTGTTATACAACATGGGGGTGGGGGAAGTTTAAATGCGGGCGCAGGTGTAGCGCCGCGATCGTTTTCCGAACGGTTATCCAGACTTGAATATAAATAAGCCATTATTTTACTAGACTAGAAATAAGCTTTTTGTATTATATCAGTCGTGCTTCAGATAAAGTTTACTACAAATACGTTATTGAGCTCTCTGAATCCACTAGGTTTTAGTTTTCGATGCCGGGTCGAGTTTTTGAGGCAGTTGGATTGTTATATAAGTTATGTACCCTCCATCTGTATATTATTTTAATAAGGCTATAAGAACAAAAATGCAAAGGAAGCGCCGAACAGAAGTGACTGATGGACGTAATATTAATCAAAGACGGCGATAATCTAACGATTGACTCACAATCTATTATTGTTTCTATAAACTGGTTAGGATTTGAACCACCAGTAAAATATCAAATGTAAAATAGTAATTGATACAATTTTACTGGAAGTTAAACCTTTAACTACATCGGGTTGTTTCTAGGAAAATTTTATCTAAACACAAATTACTGTGGGGTTTGTTCAAAGTTCACAGTGCAGGCATGTTAACATGATTAATAGATTGCAATGTTAGTGGCATGTTGCGGTTCAAGTTTCGATATTCTGAAGACAATTAAACTTTGATCAGGCCCCTTTCAACAGCGGTGACGTATCCGCGAGTCACGCGCGTGCAATCGAACTTGCCTGCTGGTTTGCGAACATCTGAGAACTGGTATCATAATCCGCGACTTGACATGGGGTATTCATTTTTACATGAGAATGGTATCCACATTATGGCTTGGCTTGGAAAATTACAACCCTTATACCATATTTCTTTCTTAGTAAATATTAAACGATATAAACTCTTCAACTTTTTTTTAATTACACTTCCAACTTGTCGTCACATCGTACTTCTTGATGCTATTGTTAAAATTTTGCTGCTCAAATGAATGTTTATTTGTCTTATGGTCCCTACAGAGGTAAGGGTATTATGATAGATCGTCCAACATCAGCAAGATTAATTTTGACGCGTGTTAAGAGAGAACATTGAATAGGGAATAGCGCAGAATTTTCTTGCTCACTTATAAATATTAGATTATCTTCCTTGTCTTCTTATTATGTTTGGTTTTTAACGGATCCTGTTTTTTTGATGTGTTGTAACATTTTGATCTAGTAGTTTAACACGCCTTAATACCTAAAAATTAAGTTTTATGTTTTTAATATCTATGATTGGTTTAGGCTAGTCAGTTTCGAGATTATACTTTGCTTTCAAAATCGTTGGTTTCATTCATTACGTGCTAGTTCAAAGTCAAAGGTAGTTAAAAATATAAATGTACAACGACTGTATTACACTTATATTAACTTGTTCAGTAATTTGAGCGTTTATTAATTTTTTTTGGAATCTTATCTGTTATTAAACTTTTACACGGAGTGCCGGGTGCTTCAAACTTGTGAGGAACACAAATTTCTCATTTATTATAATGGAAGGGTTCTCTAAACTTTTGATGCAATGTCGGACAGTGGTGTTGTGTTGATTATTGAGCTACATGAATTGTAATTTATAATCCAGTTTTGTTTAATAACGGTCCGCCCCGGGTTCGCAAGGGTATTTAACAAAAATTTCAAAAATTATAAATTTTGTAGATATTGATGTCATTTATAATATTGTAGTACATCACTTTTCTCTATTGTCAATAATTTCCGCAGGCGATATAACGATTTTTAAGGTTCCGTACCCAAAGGGTAAAACGAGACCCTATTACTAAGACTCCGCTATCCGTCTATCTGTCTGTTAGTCTGTCTGTCACCAGGCTGTATCTAACGAACCGTGATAGTTAGTCAAAATTTTCACAGATGATGTATTTCGTATGCCGCTGTAACAACAATACAACAACTAAAAACAGAATTAAATAATTATTGTAAGGGGCCATACAACAAACGTGTTTTTTTTGCCGTTTGTATACATAATGATACGGAACCCTTCGTGCGCGAGTCCGACTCGCATTTGGCCGGGTTTTTTGGTATTTTTTTTACACGTTGGGTTACATTATCCGAGTTTTCATACGGATCCCTAACTTTTTAAAAGTACTCTATCGCCTATTTTCATCTAGCATAATGTAGGATTCTAACGGTAATAGTATTTTACCTTCTTTATAATATGAGTTTAGAGTTGTTGCAGATCAAAATATTATTTTAGTATATCGTTATTTATAATTGTTTATACATATGATATTTAAGAATTGTTATGTAAGAAAAAATGGCACCATATTGACTTGAAATTAAAATAAATTTACGGATTTTATCGCGTTTATTTAATGTTTTTGTTCCCGACGGGGAAATTAGCTTTTGATTTTTATCAAACCTTACTTATGCCTTGTTTTATAACTTATGAGATTTTGTTTCAGAAATATGAATGTTTTAAGCAGTATTCGCGCATTTGATTTATAGCTTCAGTCGCGAAAGTTTGCGTAGCACACGAGGGAAAGGCTAATAAACAAGAAGTAGTCCAAGTAGATAGTGCAAAGCAGACAGGCAGCTTTTACTCCGGCCTAGTATTCAAAGTAGTTTGTTTGCGGTCACGAACTTTCGCCTAGGTATATATTTATGTAAACAGCTCACGTGAATGTCCCATATGATATTATTTTTTGTTCTATATAAATGTCTGTCGTGTCGGTAAGTGTCGACAAATTTATTATATTTTTCTTTTGGTGTGTGTAATGTATCTGGAGATTTGGGCTTGTTAACGTAATGACACGTATCTTGAGCCTAATAATTTACTAGGCATGTGGCCTTTGAGCCGTTGAAACTTGCTAGGATCGTCTATTTCTGCATGCTTTGCTGTATCTCATTAGTCTTTGTTGAAAAATTGAAATACATTTTGATCCTTAAATCTTACAAACGCTGTACCAAAGATTAAAATTAATGTAGTTTATTTTTAGTTTCTCGTTTTCTAATGAGTTACCTAAGTAATAATCCGCCTCCATAACTACTGAAACTATTGTGAACATTTGTTGGACGGTTGCCTGTTCATAAAGTTGCAACATGTGAAGTGAAGGTTTAAAATGAGTCCCAACTTTTAAGTAGGAAAGAATTCTCGGAAACGCCCGAGGAGTTCCCGCGACGAGTGCTAGAGAGTACGCCTTATTTAACGTTTAATGCGGAATATGATTCGACTTGTTCCGACAATGTTTCGTTTCACCCAACATCAAGTGATCGCTACCCAGAGGCATCTGCAACAAGCTAATGAGTTGCAGATGCGTTGCCTACCTTTAATGGACTGAGGAGGGGATAAATAGAAAATGGTTATTTCACTTTCCTATTCATCCCTTCCACCGTCAAGTCCCCTTCACTTTCTCATCCTTTGAGAAAAGGTTGGGAAGGGGAAAAGGACTAGAATTAAGCCTCCGGTACACTCACTCATAAGACGAAACGCAGAATACTTCACGCCTATCTTCTGCGGGGTCGTAGTATTTCACGGGTGGAGTCGGCCAATTCGTGTAACAGATGTTGTTGCGGGCTTTACCACTGTTAAACTGTTTCGATTCATACAATTGTTTTTGTTTTAAATAATAAAATTCAAGCATTTGTTATATTTTTTTTATTTTACGTCACTAGATGACTCGTTTACCTATGTGATTATTAAGAATTATGAATGGTATAAGAATGGTTTCTTGGATCATGGAATGGCGGTAGACGCAAGTAAAAGCAAGCAACGTTATCTTCCTTAACCTTGAGTAGTAATTAACATCTGCAACAATTAATTACAGATCCGTTGCCAATCTTTTTGTAGTAGATAAAGAAAACAGAAAGAGAGAGATACAGATGATGAGAAGGGGCCAGAGGAAGAGCATGGGACTTATGGCACCTCATTTTCACACGGAATGTAAAACTATAGTTAGAGGTGTTAGGTAACATTAGTCAATTTATTTTTTAGTATGTATTATAAGAATATAAAGTCAGTGAAGAATTAAGGTTCTTCAGCGGTATTATTTTGTAGCTTTGGCCATTTTTTATTCCTTTTTTACGGCTTTCGAACCGCAACTTGAATTGCTGTGTTTATATTTAACTAAGACGTTAAACTTTTTAATGTTCTCCCGTCCTCGGCTTCTGAATAACGTTTCATAAAACGTTATCTTATACTAGCTCTGGCATGTCTTTCGTTCATAGCAGTTTCGATTGCTTTGTTAAAGTATGAATGTGTGCTCTATTAACATTTTCGTACAATGATAATTCAAGGCCATGTTTTCTTTGCGTACCAACATTTGTTGATTTTTTTCATTTACCCCCGGAGCAAATACTTTCATAAATATTCTTTAAACATTTTACAAGACAAAAGATAATTCATAACTGTTAACGAACCCCTCGGAAAAGCTTTTAAAAAGGGTTTTTTAAAGATGGCGTTAACTATAATTTACATTACTCGGTGCCGGGGGAGCGACGCCTCCCTCTCTCCGCTTTTCTGTTTGCAGAACTCAGTTCATTCGTGTGCGGTGATCTGGATAATTGTTAATTATATTGCCTTTGTAACGATTGACAGCTACTGAGTCCGCTGTCTTTGCTTGTATTTTTCTTATATTGGTATTCTAGCCTTCATAGGGATTTAAAGGTGTTAATTACTTATGTGGATGATAGACCGATATGGAAGTCGAAAACATGTTATGCCGACCCCACATAAAGCGGGAAAAGTGCAGGAAGATGATGATGATGAATTACTTATAAAGGAGTAGTCAAAATAAAAAAAAAGTTACCCGATGAATTCACTGTTTACCTAAACTTATTGTGTGGTCATCCTTATATATAGCGGTCCAAAGACTTTATTATCTTTGGGTGAAGCCAAGAAAACCTACAACTATCAAGGTTGTCTCAGTTCTGGGACGGATTGTCCAACTAGGCCGAAGTAACTTTTTAATCTAGACGAAATAGGACAGTGCTCCAGAAAATAGCACTACTTGGAACGTAGCCAAATTTATTTGGCGGTGTGTTTTCTTTTATTATAAACATTGTCCATTACATTTAGTTGAAATAAAGTTTAAAAAAATGTTTCTGTGTGATTATTTTGGAATATGAATGTAATACATATGTATGTTTGCATAGTTATTCATTAAAGACAGTAATGACATTTGTAATAGTAATTTGTAATGTTGTAATTTTTTATTATAGTTAAAAATACACTGCAATCGACGTATTACTTTGGTTAGAAAATATAAATACCTAAAATATGAAGCAATAGGTACTTAAAAAAGAAGACTTGAATAGTGTTTGACGAGAATGTTTTGACAGGTAAATAACCTGCGCCCTTAAATATTATTCCTTCATTGCTTCCGAATTAGTTGAGGCGATGTTCGCATTCTCTTGACTTAGTAATAAATTGCCTTTGGAAACATCCGGGAGATTAATAGATGTGCACCTCTCGGCATGTGTCCGCTTAAGTGGATGAGCCACTTAAATTTGTGGAGTAAAGTGAACAATTTGAAGGGTTTAATGGAACACAAGGGCCGTTTAACGATTTAATTATATTGTGGTAATCGTAAATTTAATCACTCGGTTTATGATCGCAGTTAACCAGGAACCATAAGTTCATTGTGCATATAAAAGGCTTTATGAGTGGCAAGAAGTCTTAAAGCTAAAAGAGCTTGACATTTACACTGCCATGAAACGCACTGTATATATCAAGTGAAAAGATACCCGTCTTTATAATTTGAGAGTTCATTGCCGTGGCACGCAATTCTCCGAATAAATGAACTTTTTTCTTTTTATTGAAATTTCGGCTCGAATGCCGCGCCTCGAGAGTTACGCTGCTATGAATGTCTTCAAGATTTAACATGTCTTTTTGTATCTCCTTGAGCCGATCTTACGCACAAGATGAACGTGGATGGCATAATATGGTTTTATTGAATTAAAGTATAGAAATTATTAAAGTACGATGACTGTGAAATAAAACTAAATGAAAATGGTGATTTTCCAGTGTCTATCTAAGAAAGTCCGATACTTTTAATGTCGCTTAAGATTTTTTTTTAATAAATAAGAGATTGACTACAACTCCACCTCGTGTTATGTGGCGATGTGATTGAAAAACTAGTTTACCATTAGTAATTCACTCTTCTCTATACGACTTATTCCAATACTATGTTGGACGCACAATGAATGACACACATTCGTTTAATTGTATTTAATTCACAGCAATTAGGGGCTTATGCGTTGATCATTTATTCACCTGGGCTTACGCAAATTCCTCTCTTTAATATGCACCAAGAAAATGGTAATTATTGAAGTTTCTCCCAGTCGAGCCATTATCTTAATTTATCTGAAGAATTTCCATTCGCTGGCTATCTCGACGTAAGGAATAAGGCTTTAAGTAATTGGTGAGAAATACAGGGCAGGTGGCGTAGCTCGGGGCGTTGGCCATAAATAACCTCTAAATAACGCTTGTTATCTAAGGCTCCTTTCACAATGTGTGTGCTGCAGACATTCGTGTGGCAGTTTCTTTCTCCATACGAGATTTATGCATATTTTGACACAATTTATTTTTGTTAATATTCTGGGGTTTCTGGTGGGACTGTTTTTAATTTCATATAAATTAACTACATTGACATATACACTGTAATGACCAATTATTTAAAGTTAATCTCTAAGCCCTTCATCGAGGTAATACGTAAACGCAATAAAGCAATTTTAGGTGTAAGCAACTGAATATTCCGGACCTTAATCAGATTTTAACTTTAAATTCATATGACCATTATATCCATTGTTAGCTCTATTGTCACCGGACGACGGACCGGTATCCGGTGCATGTACACACATTCCTTGTTAAGCACGGACCGACGGTTGTAAAAAACACGCTCTGACGTCCGGCGAATACAACTGTATAGATGAATATTACTATTTACTTCAGAACGCACAACAACGTTTACCCGGCACTTACAGGCTAGGAAATATTAAAAAAAAAATTGCAACTACCCATTGACATAGTTACCCATTGACATAGTTACCCACTGTATGGCTATTTCTTAAATTGTGCATATTGATACTCGCTGTTTTTGTACGTTTGTTGACTACACTTCTCATTTTACAAGTACCCATGTACTCAGCAAGTCTGTTCACTTGAACTTGAAAAGTATTTTCATTAACTGGGCATTATTGTTAACAAAACAAATAACATAACTAAAGTCTTAACGAATTACACCATTACAACGTTTCCTCAGCCACAGATTATATAAATTTAGACGGAATCGTAAAGATTGTCATATGTCTTGATAGTCCATAGAAATACATACATGGACAATACGAAAATGATAGATGGTGCACTTAAATAAATGTCGCCCTATTTTGAGAGATGGCTTTAGGGTGTGAGAACTTATATATCTTGCTGCCTATATCCGCGTTAATCATTCTCGCTTGAGTGCAAAAACTTGTCGCCCTAATCCAATATTAAGTTTGTATAGAGATGGTAGTCTACCATCTCTGTACATCTACCATTGGTAGTTTATAGTTTTGTTTACAATGCAGTGATTACGGAAATTGTTACTGCTTCTATACCATTCTATTGCAAATTGGGAAAAACATGTAATTCACAAGCGAGTTCACGAGCGACCTCACAGAAGACAAGCGTGAAGTAGAGTATTCTGCGTTTCGTCTGATGAGTGAGGTGCAAGAAGCCTAATTCTAGTCCTCTTCCCCTTCCCAAACTTTGCTAATAAGAAAAGGATGGGAAGGGGACGAGGACTTGACGAGGGGAGGAATACTAAAGGGAAATAACCATTTTATGTTTATCCTCTCTGTCCGTTCAAGGTAGGCAACGCATCTGTAACTCATTAGTTAGTTTCAGATGTCTATGGGTAGCGATCACTTTCTTTGTTTGCCACCTTCTACTATAAAAAAGGCTTTACAAAAATATTCTCGTGTAAGAAAATACATTTTTGTACCTTAATTTACTGCACTCAGGACGAGAAGTATGAAGTATAAACTTTTCAAGGGGACATTTTGCAGAAATGTCCTACAATAACAATGAAAATCTTGGTTTGAGACCACATCGCCCGTGTACTTCATCTACAACAATATATAAAACGGCGAGTAATTCCAGACCAGAAGAGATTTTTTGCTTAGTTCGTCCTAACCGTGGGCTTCCACTGGCGTACAAACTTGTCGCGATGCAATGTTTCTCTTTATCTTTCTCTCGGAAAAAAAAAACTGAGACTAATATGTTTTGTGTGAATGTTTTTCGCAGTGAAAACCCACATTAACAATCAATGAGTCGCCAAAATTGAAGATTATACAATTAAATGCGTATGATATTTTTAAATTATTAAATTTCTTTGTATCTCGAATAATAAAGATAAATTTCTAGATTTAAATAATGCACGAGCTTTATAAAATGATACACAAAGGAATTAAAGTAAAAATACGCGGTATAAATTTCGACGGGTCAGACATTAGTTTACCGGCGACGACCGGTGCGAGGATTTTGTCGCATTAAGGCGACACATTATTCCGTAGTTTTTTTACGATTGTAATTTTTAGATGTGAACCACGCCACCTGGAGAGAGTAATCATCGGGATATGGTATAATGATCGAGTTTCGAAATTCTAACCTACTAGATTTGTGTTCACCGTCGTAGCCAGTTCATATAAATGTTCAGCTTTTCGACGCATTAAGATGTCGATGTCTCAAGTTTCGAAAATAAAATAGAGTGTGCGGTTATAATCTATGCTTACGGTGTATTGGGGGTGAAAATAGAGCCGTTAATATTTTACTATTTATATGTGGAAGAGTATTTTAAAGAATATTACTAGCTCAAGCTAGACGGGTGTCTGGTATGACCTGGCGTGGATATGTTGTTCCAGGAAGCATTTGCAAGATTAATAGCACCCATGTCACGGTGTTCAAGTTAGGAATATATCTGTACGCTGAATATGTTAAGTGGTGCTTAAGTGAGGGTCGCTCCGGGCTTTTGTTACTCAAACCAACAAAATAACAAGATTTTTAAAGATATATATTCCCTATTTTAGTTACATTCGTGTCAGGAATATTAGTAATGCTTCCAAAGTCAATAAAATAAACTTCTACGTATTTGACCTGAGTCGGATTTGGTTAATTAATTAACTATTGTAAATGTACGAGACTCCTTGGGTTAACAGTTAAACTCTTATAGAACCTATAGCGCTTACCGAAATGGAATGCTCCACTGTTTTTATGTTAGGATGAGTCCTTTCTAAAAACATATGAATGCAATTTTAATTTTAAATTTTTGAAATAAATTTTATACCCTTTATGTAATAATTTTTATACCCTCCCTATTAAATTGTGATATGACGCTGGTAGCAGTCATGTAGTTTATTTATTGTATACAAAATATTGAACTGCAATTTAGTGACTATGTACTGTGTGGTACAAAAAAAATCTTTAAAAAGGTAGCGACAGACTGTAGGAGTCATATTTATTTATGAGGGTACTTGTAAATTTGAAATCGAAAAGCTATTTGTCCTTGCTACTGACATGTTAAAGTATCATAAATTTATAGTAGACGGTGACTAAAGCAACTTCACGAACCCACAATGGGATGGCAATGTCGTCGAAATTTAATGTGTATTTTATTATTCTGCGAGCGCTCCGTCAGTACTCGGATTAGACTATGTTAATGATTGTATTGTACCCATGTTAATATATCACCTTGAATCTTTTTTATCATCATTATGAATTCTTATGTAGTTCTAAGATTCAGATTTTCTTAAAATCTTTTACCAGTTACTTGTGAAAAATTTATAGCATTTACAAATAAATAACCTGTTACTTGTAACATTCATTCATAACCCATAACCAACACACAAAAAAACACAAACCAACAAAAAAATGCATGCACTCAACAATTCCATCCCTGTCACAAAATGTGGCAGGGATGGAATTGTTCAGTAAATGCATTTTTTTGGTAAATGGTATTACTAATTTTAGATTTTTGTCGTAAATATAAAAATATAGTATTTTGATAACTATAAAATCCTAGTATATTAAGGTTTTAACCAACCGAAGTATTTTTATTTGCAGTTGGTGCTTTAATTCCGTGTAAAAGGTAAAATAAATTTAATTCTCATTCGTATAAATCAAATAAATCGAAATCAACATCTTTTGAAGACGTCATCTGTGATATAGCATAGTAGTTTTACTTTTTTGTACTGATCCTTTATAACAGAGATTCCCAAACATTGGATCGCCATTCATCACATGCGAATATTGAACGGGCCCTAAAGTAATACTACATTTTAGTAGTAACCATAGTAACCGACCGAGCTAATACTTCGGACGGCCAGAGGCAGCGTTGGACATTCTATTTCCTGGCTAGACATTTTTATAAGACAGGCAAGAGGTGGGTCCCAAGATTTTTTTGTTGTGAGATCGCTTGGAGTTCAGTTAAATTGAGGAAACAAAATTAAACTAAATGATTTCAGCTAAACGTTAACGCATTGTTAAAGTTAAGAAATTCATTACTCCTAAATTGTTCGTTTTTTTATAAAAGTATATACTTGTACCACATACTGAGCGTTTCGAGCAATTATGAAGCAGTTTTAAACATTTTACGTTCGCGTCCATACCGCTAAGGGATTTAAAATTTCTGAGTGCTCTCCGCTCACGAGAGGTTTAATGTACTCCGAGAATAATGTACACCTATTCTAAAGGGATAATGGAAGTCAGCGGGACTTTTTTTTCCAGCGTACATATATTTCAATATTTAAATGATTTAAATAAAAACCCACTAACGTTTTTCGTTCCAATAGGTTAAGGGATACCTAAATATATTTAATGATTGATAAGTTATCTATATTTATACTTTATTATCCATGCGAAAGTTTGTATGCTTGGATGTTTGTTACTCTTTCACGCAAAAACGGTTGAACGGATCATGATGATATTTGGCACAGAGATAGATTATAGTTTACAATAGCACATAGGCTACTTCATATCCCGGAAAAATGTACGGTTCTCGTGGGGTACATTTTCTTCGGGCGAAGGAGCGGATCACTAGTTTATTATATTAACATTGGAAGCAGAGAGAAAAAGAATTCGCTCTTCTGATCCGAATAGTGGCATTTTTCGTTGCAAGAATGAATTGTTAAACTTTTAGTTCTTACTTTGAAGAAGATGAAGTACTTTGGCGACCTATCTACCTAACACTTGGTATATCATTTGGTCTTCATAAGATAAGAAATATACCCTTATAGTACTTACCTGTATTGTATTTACTTGTCATCTCCATACTGGGGATGTTCTTGACTGCCTTTAGTTCATAGGTTCATATATTTAACAGCACATGTACTGGTACTTTTGTTAGGTCACCCTTTAGGATGTTTATACTATTTTTGTGTACTACTGACAAAACTGGCGCGACTACCGGCGATCTTCAAGACCAGTGAAATAAATGATCGAAGGAGATGACCTGATACCTTATCTCTAAGAGAAACAAATAAACTTTGCAATAGTATCTATCGACTATAATATAGTCGATAGTGTAAAAATATTATTATCTATTCACTATATAATATTTTTTTTATTTTATGACATAGTTTCGATGAAATGCACGTACATTTTGCACTTTTTTACATTTTATTTTACTTTTCCTGGTAAAATATTGAGGTCGTTAAAATGTTGTTGCTATTAATATTTCTAAAAGTCCTCACTTTAACATTTTACTCTTCGACATTTAGCCTTAACGGCGACTGTCAAATTGTATTTAATATACGTTTGCAGTAAATGTATTCAGGTTTCGACGGACGTTATTTACGAAGCTACTTTTATTTAGAAGAAATGCTTTTACATGCAGAAAAACTATATATAATAAATAATTTTTTTGATATCACATGATCAGTTATCTAAAGTTATCTGTAATTCAATTACGGTAATTCGACGAGCGTTTTTTTATGTATGGTATTACGAACAGACACTTCGATTTTATTTATCTGTGTAGATAGAAATAAGTACTGTAGCGATTTAACCACAATCTACACAGATAAATAAAATCGAAGTGTCTGTTCGTAATACCATACATAAAAAAACGCTCGTCGAATTACCGTTACTTTTAGTCTACCAGTTGATTAACAAACATACAGTGACTGGGACTATAACACATAAATATACTGATCTCGCTTACCTTGTTGTGAGAATTTGGTGTACGTATTATCCAAAAAAACGCAAGGTTGACTTTTTCCTTAGGTTTTTACAAAGACAGAAATCACCTCACTGAGCTTATGGTGTGTTAGCGTGTATGGAGAGTTAGCGGTACAGTTTTATGAACTTTTCTGTCTAACTTTTAACGTTGTTAAGTTGACGCTTCGCTAAATGTGATTAATCGCCTCTAGCGAATTGTTAAAGAAAATATCATTTAGAAATCTTTTTGTTTTTTAAGCTGACGAGCTTAAAAGACCTTGACGAAGTCTGTATGTTTATGAAACGATTATCCTTTTATAGGATTCACCGTCTCGAGGATAAACAAAGATCGATGCTCGTATCTTATATGTGTACATTTTGACGTCGTATTTTATATGCTACCTACCGATTGTGAAATCAATCAATACGTTAAAAAACGTTTTTTAACGTATTGATTGATTGTGTTTAAAGACATTATAAATGAAATATGACGGAGTGGTTGTACTCGCTAGATACCGGACGGTTTAAGAGCTCTCGGTAGCCCACTTTACTTACGCTTGCTGTGGCACATGACCCAGTTATTGGTTACTCAATAGGGAAATGGGTTATCCATTTATAGATTTTCTTTCATCGAGTGCTTTATTTTTATGCGGGAAAAGGCCAACGGTCAAGAGATTACAGGTCAAATGAACATCTGCTACACCTAAAAAGTCACGAGATATATTGAAGCGTTTTGTGTAAAAAAGGCGCTGTAACTAGTAACACTTAATTTTTTTTAAACCCGCCAACGCTGCCGATAGATGATATATTCATTGCAAAATCTTACTCGATCCTAAAAATTCTGTGACAACGCTAAAGGTCATTAACAGAATTCTCAATATGTAAAGACAATTTAACGATTATTCTGTCATCGTTAAATCATCAGGCTTCATCACACGTATCGAGCAAAGCAGCGAGACTGTACTCGGCCTAGTAAGTAGAACGGAAACCGGGCTACTGATTCCGTTATTCAAGCGTTCGGCAATGTTTATACCGACCGAGTATTCGGCCAAGAGACTGTCCCACCCGTTTACTCATTATGTATGATCAAGTCAAGACGACAACGCCGACCGAAGCGCGGTCTACAGCTAGTGTTTATGATTAGAGGTAGGCAATCAACATCGGCTGAACCGTCTCCTATCTACCTTTTTTCTGTATAAAAAATTTACCATTGACTTTAAAATAAAAGTAAAAATTGGATTAAATAAACTTCCACAACATCCAAATCAGATAACTACCTTGAGGAAGTTATCATATTTACATTTACCTACATTCTTTTAGTATGTACGTGTCTGTGTAATCGCGGAAGTTCGGGCTGCGGCCGGAACGTTATCGCGCGCGGTACGATGCTGCGACGTCCGCTTCTCGAATGTTCCATTTCCACCTGGCACATTCAACGGAACAATTGTTAACAGTTTACGAGGGCCAGTCATTGCGGACGCCGACTAAAAGCTACTTCCCCATTATATTGTAAAGATAGTAAGTCCCTTTGTAGTCGAAGTGTTTTGTACTTTTTAATATACAGTAAGATGACTGCCTAAAATTTGTTTTATATAATATATAAATATAATAAAAATACCATTAGGTTTCTATCCAATACTAATAATACAGTACCCCTGTATAGATTGTAGTACACAAGTGGGATCAGTGGTTAGAGCTTCGTACCGTTACGTTACGTCCTTGATATGACGGATTCAGAACCTGCCGCTTTGAATAATCTAATAAGATTTCTTTTAGGATCTTAAAGTTGAATACATAATAAAAATTAAATTAATTGATTTATTCTCTCACATCTGAGAAATGTAATAAAGTTTTCCACGAACATTTTTATATGAACAATATGTTAACAATACGTTTTATACGTCAAAACAATTGTCAAACAAAAAAAATTGATATATTTACGTGTAAAGTTGAATGTTACGCTGTCATTTGCAATGTAAAATTACTACGAGCTAGACGTGGCGTCAAAAGCTCTCTGTTCGTTTTTATATCGGCTCTCCAGTGGCGATGGTTTATCGTTGCGATAACGCTTTTTAATGACGGACGCCCTTTCCAGCGGGGGTCGCATTTTATTTTACGCTTTTTATATCGTTCTACATTCTATTAGCAACATTTGTTCAGTAATTTTTTTTTCACCAGAAATTATCTGTAACATATGTAACAGATTCGTGATTCTGTAACTAGTTTGTGCTTCGTACATAAAGTCCAAAACTGTTTATACAGAATCCGTATAACTCGCTGCTCCATCCGATGTCTGAGATTAACTCAGTTAGCCAACCGGTCTGTGAGGTCGTTATCTAACTCTTTGACTCTCCCAGTTTCTGCTTTGCGAGCGGGACACGTAATGGTTCAACTTTTACAAATCACGTGTACACGCTGCACTCAAAGGTTGAAATAAAGTCTAGGCGTTGGTTGTATGGCTCTATAATAGCATTATTTTTGAAGTCTCTCGGGCAATCCATTTTCTGTAATGTATTCTTATTAATCCAATCACATGTACTACTCATACTTGACTGGACCAAAAAACTTGGTTCATCTTCGATGCTATCATTATTAGACGACATTAAAAATATGAACTAGTTATGTTATGCAGACTCACGAGTTAGTTTGCGTTTAGTTAAAAAACGTATTTTTTTTGGGTTTATATTATAAAAGGTTCTGTAATTTAAATACCAGAAACGATAACTTATTTTCAAAGAATTACACAGGAAAATTGTGTACACGCGAGTTGCGTACAATTTAGATATGGATAGGTCGAGGTTGAATAAATAATAAGCTGTTTGTTGTTAGTACTGCTCAGGTACAAATTGTAGAGGCAATGTTGTTCATAGGACGTGGTCGTTTGGCGAGCAAGTTTGCAGCGCGGCCAGCGAAATTAACAAAGTTGTCGGATTGCTCGAAGCCGTGCAACTTCATAGCTTAGCTTCTCACTATTTAAATTAACATTTAAAACACTTTTTACATTAATTTAAGTTGATAACTGAAGTATTTTAAATTATTTGCTTCGTTGGGAAAAAAAATCCTTTGCTTTGTTTCTATTTATACATGATTTCTTAGCTTTAAGATTCTACGCAAAACCAAAGTAAGTGGTATTTGAAAACCCATTGTCACTATGCATGGTAACTTCATCAAAAGTCATTTATGTTTTATACACCTGTAATAAAAGCCTAATATCCTAAACACAAGCTACGAGTTCATCTCTTTCTATTTGTGCTTTTTATGGAAAAGTACAATAGAAATAGATTGAAAAAAAGAAATGCATTTTACGTAGTCTCGAGATAAATATAAAATATCCGTAATCCTTACTTGTTCCTACAAACATTTGAAAAGGGTCTAAGAATGGAATGACTGCTACCGTCGACTGCGTTCGATATTAAAATACTTTCTGCTGTTATTCCCTATACACTGTGACAACTACAATTTGTTTGGCCACCGATTTATTTCCTCCAGATTTTCATTTATTGTGAAATTTTAAAAATTAATATTGAATGTAGGAATACGTTATTCCTAAGCGCGAATACATTAAACCTAAGCATTTTCGGTACGTCATTTTTGTACCAATTAATTCTACGTACCCTATTAGTAAAAATACTTGCGATTACTTTATTTGCAGTCATTTAGCTATCGATCTAAAACGTATTCACATAAATAACCCAAAGTAACTGGTATGTGTCATCTAAGGTTTAACAATGGGTTATTAACATTTGACTATGCTGAATATCTACAATGACACCTAATGGTTTAAGCATAGCTGTATGTTAACAATACTGTGGTTCCTAATTACTTACATTTTATAATCAAATTTTACTTTGGAAATCTGTTTTATTTTTTTTTCTTTATTACCTCGGACAATATAAACACACTTTTGTTGAAAGGCCTATGAATGATAAGATATTGTGTGGGTACTTATATTTTGCCAAGTTTTATAAATAATTGGATAAAAGTAATGTCTTAGCGGGCGTTAACCCCCAACGAGTCGGAAAAGCGATTACTGGCACGCGAGGCAATTGTAAGCCGGGCTGACCTGACGCAGACGTCTGACAGTAGGCAGTTTAGCTACTAAATGAGGTAAGTCTGAAGGAAAATTATGCAAAGAGTATACAAGCGATTTATATGTGGTATACATGACAGAGATATAGTTATTATGAAAGGACGTTAATGAATATAACCTTCGATCATCTAGTCTATAGAAAAGTTAGATTATGCAGAGTACATTCAAAGTCGAGGTGACTCAATAGAAGGCAAAAGTCATCGGCACATACCAAATTAGCAAAGTAAAATACCTATTAACAAGTTACATCGACCTTATGTTCTATGATAGATACCTCTGTCCTTAGAAGTGACAGCGTAGGTTACACAACTCTGTCCACACCTTTGTTAGGTGGAAAGTCTACTGAATTAGTAATTTACACGCATTACTGTTTTATGTTACTGCTGTCACCTTCAAATGTTTATTCGTTTGATCGACGACGTGTGATGCAATTTCGATCTAAGTTCTTAGACGTAACTTAAAGAACAAAGTTCTTGCAATCTTGTTACGAAATAAAAATATAAAGCATTGTTTGTGGACCCTAGTTAACATTTTAACCCCACAGCGGGGTATTACGAAAAACATTACATTGAGAAACTTGTAAGAATTCAGCATAGTAAAAAAAAGGAAATTGAAGATATATATTTACCCTCGTTACTTTTCTGACAAGCGCTTGAAAGCGATGCGTTCATTCGGGTTTCTTATTGTTATCGGACAGGAATAGTTTTCGGGTTGAGCGTTTTATTGTAATTAAACGTACGTAACACGACAAATCTGTGTTTTTTTGTAGTTCAGATTGAAGGTTGTATACTTTCATAATTTCTACCATTTTATGTCATTATATTATACAATGATAAGCGATGACCCGGTGGTCAGTAAATGTTACTTGAAACGCCTGCCATCTGCAGCTATAACTGATTTTCTTTTAAACGTAAGTTCATTGAGGTATCTTTTAATATTGTTAAATAATTTGTGGTGAGAATAAATGTCTCAACACATTTGTCATTATTCAAATCTGTGTTGATGTTGTTTTAAGGGTCATGAATAGTGAAAGTAAATTAAAGCAGAAATCTCTAGGTCTCACAGCAATGCTCCAGTAAGGCAATCCAATTTTTAAAATCCTTAATCCAATTCTTTCTGGTGGTTTGTGGTGAATGTTGTACTAAATACATAATAATAAAATTTATAACTATATAGTTAATACATTAATTGCACAAGTAGAATAAAATGAAAATGATTAGCTTAGTATAAAATTCCTCGTCATAATTATGAACGAAATGAGGCGAGTCCGAATGGAAACGGAAAGGCCCGGCGCCGCGACGCTTTTGTCTGCAGCGGACCCCTAATGACTGAGGGCTTTATATATAAGCGCTTTCTATTTCAATTTGGTAAAGTTAACTTGTATTTTAATGCAATACAAATTCCAAGTTCCTGTGAGGTATTCTTAACTTAATTTGTTTTTTGGTAATTTGATTTGTAAACAGTGAAATTTAGATAAACACTACAAGTTGCCCGCGGCTTCGCACGCACTCCTTTGTTATTTTCCACATAATTTTTTATGTTATATTTTTTGTTTTATATTTATATATTTTTTATTTTATATATATACGTAATATCTCCTGACGCCTCTGGATCAAGGATGCGAGTTTACTATCGGTGGACATTTTATACAAACATTTTACTGAACAAATACTGTCGGAGAAATATCTAAAATCCCTTATTTACATATAATATCTATTTTAATATCAGACATTCAAAGATTTACTCTCTAAATTCCCCAAGCGAATACTACATTGAAATTTGCAGTACCTACTGTACTCTAGTTGGTAATTTAGGAGTAACTTTAAACAGGTAACACATTAACGTCGTTCGTGAGCTCCGAGTCGAAATTATAGAGGGCAATTGTTGAGTGAAATAGTTGTAGTTTAGTTAGCCAGTCGGCTACTTATCGTGGCAGAGTTGGAGAGCAGTGTACAGTCAGATTCACTAACGTTTGTGTAGTTATTGTACGGTTTCTAATATTTGACTTCGTCTTATGTTGTGGACGCGACTGTATTAAATTGGTTTCGGAATTTCAAGTCATCAGTACGAAGTAAACATTCTGTACTAATATTTTATGAATCTGGAACTACTGAACTGAATTTTTAATTTAAGATGAGAATGTATAAAATATTATTGTATATGTTGTACTAATTATTATTTCACTTTTATTCTGCAATATGAGATTGAAGCCTTTGTTATCCTTAATGGATTTTTACGGGCAAGTTTTTAAAAACTTTTGTTCAGGCCGAGATCATTGTGGCTGTTGCAATTGTTATAAATACCAATTAAGCAACACAATGGTTTTTGTAAGAGGAATTCTATGTCCGTATATGAAAATAATGGAACGCCTTAATAATTGCTACAATAACTCTCGAAATAGCAATTATGCAACAACTGTATCAAAATAACAACATAATGTATAATGCACCTGATATATGATAGAGTTAACGTACTACAATGATTCACAGTAAACAAATTTTCAATATTGCCTCATGTATTGAAATTAGACTAATTTTCTCACGAAACATTCTTTGGAGGAAGCGGTTTTCTTTGGTACAATTAGTTTAAGTTAAATGTGTAGTTTTCGCTTTAATATAAAAAAATAATTAAATTAAACCATCAGGCTTCATTTGTTTTTCTTCTACTCTTTTTTATTTTTCTGCTTTCACTTTTCCTACGCAAAGTCTGGCAACGCATCAGACATTCTTATTATCATGAGATGATCACCCGATCGAATCCGATCACAGATGACCCGCTCACTCGTTTCCTACCTTCTACCGTAAAAAAACGATTGTCTATCCTTTGAGATACAGTATTATGAATTCTTGTTTAGGTGCCGCATTTGCTAGACGATACATCCATTCCATTATCTAAACACACTTCCACGTATAAGAACATTGATGATGGATATTTGTATGAAGCAGGGGTATTATCCTGTTAGTTATTATGCTTGTCGCGTCTTATCACAATGTGCGTGGTGACGGTAATTGTGATAACTTTATTAGGTTTTGGCATAGTACTTGAGATAGCGCTAGTCTTTTATCAGTCATATATTGCCGCGCCGGTCAATATTTGTTAGGATGAAACTGTGTAACAATAGAGGCTACCTATACATAGATTATCTAATAAAAGCAAAAAGCATGTCTATGTTTTCATGTTAATTTGAATCAAAATCTTATCTTGCTAGTTTCTACCAACTTGCTGTCCGCTGCCAATCAAAACATACACAAGGACGATCTTAGGAATTTTTAAATGTACATGTATATAAATAAAAGTAAGTATATACATATAAATATGAGTAAATATAATGTAAATAAATAAGCGCGCGATTTTAATTGAGCGTCTGAAATTTAAACCTCACGATTTTTTCGCCGATACTTACATATCATTCGGTTTACTCTTTTGTTATATATTAAAACTTGAAAATGAGTCCCAAAAGTTCCTCTGTTTTCATTAGGCAAAAAGTGTAATAAGCTTATACTTTAAAATCCATGATCGATTATTTAATTTAATGACATGTAAGAAATGTAATCTTAAGATCATTAGCTTGTGACGTGATATTACATTCATTCAGTCACGAGCAATACTTTTTCACAGTGGGCTACATTTATGTATGATTTTGATCAATGATTTCTTGTTACTATGATATTCTCCCGTATCTAAGGTACTTTTCATATAAAAACTCTTTTTATCCACATAGGAGTAAATCTGCCCGACACAATATTACAAGCCAATTGACTACTGGGAAAGACAATGAAATTCGTATGAATCAAAAAACTCAATCTGAAAGTTATGACTTCGAATTGACTTCTCAAGATAATCGGGTAATTTGTTTTTCGATTTGTTGTTCCACAACTATAATTGCTTTGCATTGAAAGCCATGAACGCAGCTCTGTTATTTTTTTACGATGCTTATAACTCAATGGAGTTCACGTATTCGATGGTAAGTACCTGCTATTTAGACTGTTTGACTTATAACATTCATGTTTTATATAGAACTAGCTGTTGGCCGTGGCTTCGCACGCATTCGTTTCTCATTTCCCACGCTCGAAATTTTTGTAAGATGATTCCGCGTATAATAACTTCTAATTATTGGTAACATGTGTCTGAAAGTTGTTACTGTTAAAATATGAAACGTTACCATGGCAACCGATTTGTGAATGAAGGTTTATGTGCTTTGGGAACAGTTTTATTTTTGGGATAAAAGGTAAGTACACCATGTCATTTTCCGTACCCCTGATAATATGTGTGCAAAATTTCATGACGATCGGTCGAGTCGTTAAAGAGTTATAGCGTAACAAAGAAACAAACTCACATTTGCATTTATACTAATAGTTATTTCGGAGATTGTTGACCGTTGAAGCATATATTGGTATCTAATATGTTCTTCTCGATTCTAACGCTTACAGTATAAATTTGTAAAAACATGAAAAATCGCTAGAAATACTCAAAATGATTGGAATTTTTATTCTTGTTGTTATATATATCCTGTCTTATAAGAGCTCCTGTACTAAGCAGAGTAATATTCAGGGTTTATCTAATGCAATGGCTTGAAGCAGGCGTCGTCGAGTGTGTTCCATTCACACTTTGAAGACTCTGATTACCGTCTTGCCGGGATAGTCTACTTTACCAGATTGGCACAGAAAGCGTTTGAAAGCTATCTAGAGTTAAAATGCGCTACAGTACAAACAAAAGCACAGAAGCGTCGAGTTTGAACGTTCTCGTTTAGTGCAGTTGAAGCGGTTCTAATTATTGTACCGAAATGTTTTGGGAAGGATTCTCTTCGGCGCTTGTTTATTTCAACCAAATAGAAGAAAGTTTTTAAATGAGAACTTTTGAGTTAAATTATCTACACCAGAGAGAAGGAGTACTAGCCCCAGAGCCTAGAGAGTAGCTAGCCCCAGTTCAACAAAAACAACTAATGTAGTCCGTGTTCCTTTTTTTTATGTCTTCCTGATAAGATATATATGAATTTAAAAACCTGGTTGAATTTCTGACATTTGAAGTTACTTTTACCTACTGCTTTAAGTAGAATATCAAGAATTTAATTCCGTTCCCGGGATGCGCTTCGAAGAAATGCTGGCAGCGAGAGCACTCTGTGAAATTCATTTATCAAAGAATCCGTTGCCCCGCTGCGGTGGGCTGAAGGTATCATTCTCTCCTCAATGCAGTCGAGTAAAGATTAATTTGATGAACTGAACGAACAGACATTTGTCACACTTTGTGCATCCAGTAAAAAGGATTTGTACGGCTGAGAGAAATTCTAATAGTTATATAACTTTCAACTTTTCTGGTTTTTACTAATATAAGGTTTGTAAAAGACGGAATTCTTATCACGATTAGTCTTTTTGAGCTCCCGATATTTCGGTACAGTTGCATATTTATTTTATATATCGAAACATATGAACGGTTAGTTTTAATTAGTTACTATATTTGATAAACAATAGTTAATCGTCCGATTATATACTTAAACTACACAAGGATGGCAAGTACATATATATTTTGTGTCATTGTGTTTGATTTAATTTCCAATTAAATTATAATCTGGCTTCTCGGTGCTATGAAATAATGGCCGTTTATCTAGGCTATCTATTTGGATTAGGAGATGGAGCAATTGGAATAATATATCTTTAAAGCACACACATCTTGTAGGAATAATTGTATTTGTAAAAAAATACGCTATAGGTATGTACATTATTTGAATTTAAAATGCTAAAGGTAAATTTAAAATAGATGTCACGCGCATAGAATTTCATTTGTGGACCGTTTCTAGTTCTTGAAAGGGTTGGTAATCAACTTAGGAACGAAGTGAAGAATATTGCCAGCACTTAGATGCTAGTAGTAAAATTTATATGAAGATTTATTACTACTTTATGTGAAGAGCTACTAGTGAAAAGACTCAGGTATTTTATAAAAATATTATTATAGTGCTTGGTTCATAAAGTACGTATTCAAGCAGTCTTCGAGTTCAACCATTAGATATTTTTTTACTGATTGTAAGATATCTTACAATCAACTTTTTTGAATGTATACTCATATTTTTTTCGATAATGATATTGATATGACATTATTAGGCAATGGAACGAGAAAAAGGGCGGAGTAGAGGCGACCCTAATAAAATATATAAAATGTCGTAGTACGAAATGCTGAGGTAATATGTTAGGAGTACCTGATATCGTGGCGGGTACTAATTTATCAATACATTAGTTTTGTAGAGTACGAAATTTCTTTTAAATTAATGATGATTTATGCAGGAAATATAATAGTTCTTTTTTTTAATTTGTAATTTTTACGAGTGATTTGCTTATTACAGTTTTTTTTTGTTATAATACACAAATTATGAGATCTTTCATTTGCATTTTTAGTAATGTAATATCAATATTGAATTTTGTTTTTGTTTACCTTCACTTTCTCTAGTTTGACTGGATTTAACGAAATTAGTTGTGATTTTGCCTAGTTCCTTGTCATGAATTTGAGTACAAAATA
>JWHW01037142.1:158564-174935 GCA_000931545.1 Papilio glaucus | reverse complement strand
TAACTTAACTTACATAAAAGGTAAAGTTAATCGCTGAACTTTTCAAACGCATAATGAAGTGGGGCTCGACATTTTGCAAAGGCTTGAGAGTGCGCGTTTTGTTTGCGATTACAGTCGAGCCGGGTCCTCTTCAATAATGATGAAAATTTTATGCATCTCATTTTTTGTTCAGTTCCAATAAAGTGGATAATTTTAGGAAAATGGCAACTAAAGTTGCTGATCTATATATTTTGATGGTATGAGTACTTTATAACATTTGAATTCTATCATAATAGCATTGGATCTTTAAATTCTTACATAAAATCGCGCACATTTCATCAAATTAAATCAAATAATTGATACAACGATCTTATAAATAATGTATTAGAGTCAATGTACTAGCTTCAGTGGCTTATTAATTGCAGTGAATTGATAATTCGTATGTCAAAAACATATCCTAATTTGATTCAAACGTCGCTGAACTAAATCGCGAATAAGAGTGTCTCTAGTTCCATAGAAGCTTTTACTTTTACTTTTGTCCATCGTTCCTACTTAACTATTCGGTGGCGGCTTCCTTTAGAAGTTCACTAAGAAGTCTTGATCGTGTTATTTATGGTATCGCCGAAACATTCCCTTCCGTCTGGGGCCTTGACCTCTTAATGGGTCTGCTTGAACTTGTCTCCGGCTCTAATATATTTTGATAAACGGCCAGTCAGCTGTTAGCATTTAGATTGCGGTCTATGTTTCATTTAATTTACTCTTTCAACAAATGAAATTCAAAATAGAAAAGTCTTTTCTGAGTTTTAACCCTACTGTAGTACGTACAGAGATAGCTGTCCCCATCCGGTAAGCTTCGTGGGTTCTAAATATGATTCTGATGTCTATCGTTTTCTGGCGACACTGCGATAAATAGGCCCTCAAAGTTGCTCGAGGTAGTTGCCGACGCAAAGCGATTACATTAATTTATTCGCAAACATTGATTGTGATAATATTGACAATTGGTTCGAGCTGCTGAAGCGACGCGCTTCGCACGTGGGCCCGTGCGCTCGTGCTGAATGTTTTATATTCCGCGGTGAGGTCGATGAACACTTAATGAAGTGAGGCTTTGTATAGGTTCGAGGGTCGCAACGAGGGGATCGTGTGTGATTACGACCCGCGGCAGTCAAACGCCCGCCGCTACAAAGTCTCTATCTGATCTTTGATAAAAGACGCGACAAGCAAATGTAATTTTTTATGTTTATAGCTATATTTTTGACGAAGGATTCTTCTTTACTAGTTTATTTATTTTATTAAAATTAGCTTTGATTTAGTAACGATTAAAATGGATGATGGAATAATTAACATTATATACTCAAGCTGACATATTATACGTATATTGTGTACGCAATAACCGCCATAACATTGGCATGCCGCGAATTCGCCCACGTCTAGCGTCCGAATAAGTAGGTACACGGAACGGGAGAAATGGTGCATTTCCCTTGGTGCGGAGCTCAGTACTTACACGTGATGTGTTCATATCCCGGCAGTATAAATCTTATTTATTGCATTATTCTTTTTACAATATTCACGGACTTGTATAACGCTAAAAGATATGTGCTTAGTTTGTCTATGTAAGACTGTTTAGACGAATCCACACGTCAGAATAGAATGAGAAAAATAGAGAAAAAAAAAAGAATAAAAGCCACTACACGAAACTATAATGAAAAAGGGAGCAACGGAAGATTAGAGGGAGTTGGCGCCTTGCAAGTTTTAAATGTCCTATGACGTTTTATCTTGAACATCAATTATATGAAATAATCCCATCCTTATTTCATATACCTTATTACATAGACTATTTTGTTATTACCATTCATCCACTCTGTGCTCTTAGATCTGTATTAGTCGTCTTAATTTGTTCAAGTCTTATTGCTGCTTCTCGACGTCTTCACGCATCATTGCATCTATTGTATTGCCTCATTATTATTGCATTACGCCTCCCATTTGTTTTTGGTGCAAATTTATTGCCTCACGTATGTCCCCCCACCTCTCACCTTATCTTACCACCCTCGTGTTTATAGAATGCAAATGTCCTCCACAATTGGAATTCCTTTCTCGATCTAATTTAAAGCAATTCCTCATTTTGGTTTCAATTTATTTTATTTATTTGACAAACCAAACTGACGTATGACCTGCTATAAATCGCAAGGCGTATTACCGCCTATGTGCTGCTGGTAAGTTTCGTCGTAGGGTCGTTATCGCGAACCATTTCCATTTAATATTAAGCTTGGTTGGGAATAAATAGTTAAAAATTTATCATATACATGCCCGAGGAGGGTTGGCGTCAGGCCAGGCAGTATGGACTACGGTCGTACTGTGCCGACCCCACATAAAAAAGAGTGGGAAAAGGGTAGTTTGAAAAAAAAATTTAAACCTTTGATTCTTGAACATGGCCTTACATCAACGAAATGCAAATGTCATTGAATACATGAAGGTAAATTATGTTTCAAAATATTGCATGTTGCCGCTGCATCGCGACTGGCGGGCGGGCACGCAGGTAGGTCAGCGCGGCCGCGGTGCTTGCTCCGTTCGAATCGATGCCCCGGCGCCAGTACGACGACCGTTCACCTCGCCCCGAGCTCCCCCGCGCTTCTACCTCTTTACCCCACCCGCATACCATATTAATTACTCGAAATACAATCCGTTGGAGTACTAGCATACTACCAATGTAATAAATTAATTGATAATGCGCCTAGCGTTCATTATGGTGAAGTAATTTCGTGACATTAAACAGTCGGCACCTTAACGCTGTATTCTTTTATCTTTGTTTAAAAATTACTAGAAAAATACTATACAGTCGTGCTCGTGAAATTAATAGTTAAAAATGAAAAACCAGCCAATGTCGCAATTGTTCACTGATTTGAGATAAAATGTTCACAACCAAAACATTGATTATGACATGTTGATATCAAAAATATTAACCTTATTACAAAGCCAGTATAAAAATCAAAAAATAAAATAAAAATATAAAATATAATAATTAATAATATGTATAAAATCTTCATCACAGCATGAGAATTAACATCGGATGATAAACTGCCATACTTTTATCAGAAGAAAATAGATTATTAATAATTGGTTTTGTTTTTAAAATAACATAAAAATAAAAAGTCTACAATTATCATATACCTATGTTATTGATAATAATAATTCCATAATTATTAAAACAATGAATTCACTACAAATTACAATTATTTTGTTAACCTATACTTTATAGTTATAGCTGACGTCACGTGGATGTAAATTTGTCAAAGTCCCAACACATTATCAACTCGCGGGGGTTATAACATTCCTGGCATTGTTTGAATAACGTCGATCGTGCATTGAAACAATTATGCTTTGTGAAACATAAGCTTCTATTTACATCACGTACCGAAAATCCCGTAGGCCTATTGTTTATATTGTGTTTCACACTATGGCTCCTAGGTTCGATCCATTGCCAAAGCAAATTTTGTCTTCCGTCATCGTTGGGGCTTGATAGCTTAGTAAAAAGCGGACAGCAATTGAAAATTTTCACCTCAAATAGGTTAAAAAGGTGTGACAATTAATGAACCACTTAAAAATATTTTAAGGTCTCAATTCAGACATCTGTGATCGTGTTGTTTTATATGGCATCGATATAAGTACCTAAAGTAAATTTCTTTGTTTATTTTCTACGTCGGTCACCTAATTTGTTTTTGCCTCTTTTCTGACGTATAATTCATTATGATAATAGTTTTATTTGTTTTAAAAAATGAAATGTGCAGAGGCATAGTACGTTTAGTTCCTTGGTTTGTATTAAAAGAAATGGAATGAGGTCCCCGGGATTAAGTCTTATCGACGCCATTTGTGGGGTCAATGACCCGGAACTTTCTTCCCAATCATTTGTAAGGCGATTTGTGCTGCAATCGCTTGCAAACGACACCGCGACGGAGATTTGTTGCTCTTTGTGAATGTTTGATGAAGAATGAAACGGTCGAATGATACGGAACAGGAGCACAATGGAGTCTCCTTTTTAGAAATTTTAGAAAAAAAAAGTGCAGTACAAAGCTATAGCGACAAGCACGAATCCTTGAGATAGCAATTTGAATTGTTTTACTTTACAAAATACGTGTAAGTCGTCGAGTTGCGGAAAATTAGCGCCCTACTACTACTACATAAGACTGGTTACGAACGTGAGGATTCCCTTGTGTCATTCGTTTGGTTTGTAGAACTTGAACTATTTTATTGTTTCTACTCTTGCATTACTTCTTTTAATATTGTAGTTGTTACCACAACGCAGTGACAACTCAGTAGCTAAGCCTGCAAATGAAAATTGAAGAATGTAACTTTACGCTTTATAAAAAAATCTAATACGAAAACATACGTAAAACAGATGATATGTCAGTCAATGATATCGTTTCATATTACCGTGGGTTTCCACTGACGTATGACTTGCCGCGATACAAGGTTACTCTATCTTTCTCTCTGAAAAAATCTGAAACGACAATATGTTTAGTGTGTATGTTTTCGGCAATTAAAACCCACGGTTAGCCTATTTTACTCGCGCTATTTAATTTTTATTTATAAAATTCTGTGAAATGACGTTTCTTTTTAATTTTCGTAACGTCTTTGTCGCGCGTTTTTCTAGTTACTACAATGAAGCAAGAGTAGGTCGAGGGAGCCTTTTGAACAGTCTCATCTGGCGCTACATAAACTGGCATCTGCTTTGCAGCTTTTTATCATTTTCAGCAAGATGCTATAGAATAATTGCTACGTGCCGCAGACTATTTTTCAGATGCATTGTATGAAGTAATAAGGGAGAAGACAATGCGTCCGTTAATTTTAGGGTTTATTTAGCAAAATTAGTATTATAAATGACTCGCTTAGTTTAGTTGAAGATTTAGCGGTGCATACTTGTGCGTCTCAGTGTTATTGATAAACACTTCAATTAAACCTATTTTTTGTCTTTGTTTTTTATCTTTTAAGTGGTTAAACTCTTTCGATGTATTGTAAATTATGTATTTTGATTTCATACCCACTGGTTCTACAGGAATGGAAATTAGCGCGGTATTATTGTCACAGAGGACATGAATGACGAATCTGACGATAAAGGATGCCTCTGACGAATAATAGTCCACGACACGGAATTATCTTTGACACAATGAACAAGACTTAAGTACAACCAATTATTCCCGAGGAGGCTTGGCGTCAGGCAAGGCCGCCGGCCGTAAAAACTGTAGTCAAAACCTATACAGTATAGACTACAATCATACTGTGCTGATCCCACATGAGTGGGAAAAGGGCAGGGAGATGGTCCACCATCTCAAGGGCACAAAGAATTTGTACAGATGTCGACTGTTTCCCTTAAGATTTCGTAAAGTTTCTACCATTAATTAAATATGTAATGTAAGGCCTTGTCCACAATATATATTATGTAGTAAATGTTAAAAGGGAATGTATTTTTCTTTCTCTCGGTATAACAAGCAAGAACAACGCGTGTTTCGTGATGTTTTCGTAATATATGAAATCATGATATCCGAATTATATTTCCGAATATACGGGTATTTTTTGTCCCCATTCGACGTTATCTCCATCGACACTCAACGGATGTTTCGTACAATACTTTTTCTGAGTATGTATTACATTTTTCTTCTTGATATTTTTTGTACAAAGCATGACACATGTGTTATAAGTATGTACAGTACATATATATAACTCGTAAATTATCATTGACCGACGAATATACCAAGAAAAATATTCCTAGCTGTAGACCGAGCATCGCTCTGCGTTGACATCTTAAGATCGTGTTTTTTCGGAAGATGACATCTGACATATCGTAGAATTTTAAGTTATGTAGTAATATTATAGTAACCGGTATGTTATCATATATTGACGATTAATAACAACGTGAGATCCCACACCACAACAAGATGGCGCTCTAAAAATAAGTTAAAAAAATAGTTTTTTTTTTGGAGAATTCGTGTTTCCGAGATAGCCGAAATAATAAAGAATTTATTTATGTTTAGATAAACCTTCTAGATCTACTAAATCTTCTGTTTTTACGAAAATTATAGTTGACTAGTGGAGTAGAATTTCTCGCAGTTATGCGCCCCTAAACTGCACGCTTTACTTTGAACAAAAAACGTTACAGAGCTTGTTACAACAAAACGACACAAAGCAAACGTTAATTCGGTCCGACGGGGAAAAAGTAACGTAATCACAGTCTGCTCTTACGGAATATCTATTAACTATGAAATTTCTAGTAAGAAATCTATTGATTTGAGAAAGATATAGAAATCAAAATATTTAGTAAAATGTTTAATAACAATACGGAGCTGTATGTTGCGGCAATAGGCCATTTAGGTGATACGGAAGCGGCTGAAATCGATGCCGCGGCGCCGCACCGACGACCGCTGTTACCCCTTTTGCGTGCGTGTTATATTAATTCCACGAATACATTAGTGATTTCATTAGTAAGGTTACACTAACCGAGTTTGCGTTGCGTCAACAAATTTTAAACGGGGCCAGATTGGTAATGAAAAATTCTTTCACGACTCTATTACCATAACGATATGGTCATTAAACATCTAAACGCATAGAAACTCAATGGGCTAATGCCGTCTTTCTTTAGTATATCACTAACCTGGTTCGCCTAGAACGACCTCTACCAACACTACCACTCACTTTTGCATCATAAATTTGTCAATCTTTTTTCATTCATCCTTTCAATACGGCTGAATAACTGAAGCCCGACATTTTATTATCACGGCAAAGTTTTCTTGATTAAAACTGAAATGACTAATTAGTTCAACTACTTAGTACACGTAAGTACTAAGTACGATTGCTTTTATGTACTTGACCAGGTGAGCCAGGGGATAGTTGCCGCTGAGTGATATCTCTCACTTTTGCTAGTCTAGCACCTGGTAGGTGAAAGTGATGGAGTTAATACAACGCTATTACTGGTATTCTATATTCAGAGTCACGCCTAACATACGAAGTATTTAACAGTTTATTAATATTACGTATGGTGACCCCTTCACTATTCTAGTGTTTAAGTCAAGCCAGCCAATATTTATTTCATATTGTATATACATTTCTCTTCATAATTTTCTATCTTGAACTATCTGAAGTCTCTATATTTAAAGGAAATAAAAGTAATTAGTTAGTTACCATGAAGAGACTTCACTGCGGATTGTGATAGTTAATATCCTACAGATTTTTACACAAAGTAACAAAGATGTCTGTAATGTATCAGAAAGCTTACTAAAACTGTAAAAAATCTTTAAGCCTCTAAGATGCGTCATTTTAAAGTCAGTCTTGACCTACTCTCAGTTCGTTATTGTAGTATTAGCGTTGCGCTGAAAGATCTCCCAGCAACGTCGTGTCATAGTTGTCGTCGAAAAGAGACCGACATTTATCTGTATTGTCATAGTCTGCATAAAAACGTTTCATTTAATAACCAAGTAATGTTCTCAAAAACAATCAATAACGTGAAATATTGCCTTTTTGATTGTGCGACATTATGTAAAAACAGGAGAGGGTCGTAAAGAAATGTATAGGAGAAAGGGAATTCGATCTGCACTCATTCATTGAACCTCAGAAGTAGATCACACAGCTTTTCTGTGTTATTACTGCCGTGGTCGTAAAGACCTAGCCGTACATCTGCTTCGAGGTTCCGGTATAATGTTTTCCGGTCCGGTTGAATGTTACTCGTGTACACCTCGTTACTCGTGTAGAGCACCGCGAAGATACGTGTAAAATAGTCGTGCTTCAGGTTCCCTCTATTAGCAACTTCATCTCCCAAAAATTATTCGTATTAGCGAGGTTCATTTTAACGAGGTTAACGAACAATCACGTCATATCATTAGTGTTCCAGTGGCTACTAACAAAACAAGCTAGGAATTGAATCCTCTTGCAGGAGATCATATAAAGATATTGTTGGGGCATGTTCTAATAATGTTTTTAAAAGTAAACAAACTAATATATCTCTGATTAAACTCCCCTGTTCGTTTAGGATAATTAATAAACAAATTTCTGTGTCGCCGATTTGCAAATGAGGTCGGATGGATTTGTCCCACTTGATTACCGCGATCTGGTGACGTCTTGAGTATTAATAACATATGCAGTCTCAAGATGAATATATTTAAATAGGTAATATAGTATTTACAGTGATGTAACGCACCAACAATCTTAAGACTTTACTAGAAAACTAGAGGATAGAGCATACAAAAAATGCCTGAAAACGCAAAAGCTAAGATCGTACTCACGCCCGCGGTGATTGTAGTATTAAGTACGATTGACAAAAAAATGATTATAAAAATGATAAAGAGTTTTCGCCATATGTACGACCAGGATATGTACACTATTGAATATTCATAAACTGGTACAAAAAATGTGCAATGGTAAATTCGGATATATTGTGCGGTAGCGCAGCGGAAGATAGGACGAAAATTTACCTCGCTATTTGCAGCAACGGCATTCGTTTGTTTTTATACAATCGAGGCCTGTGTATGATCAGTGCAATCTACTACAATCTCGAGTCATTGCGTAAACAAAGAATATTTATTACGACCAGGTATTTGCTGCCCGTGCTGAAATACACGTATTCCGTCCTTCAAAATGAAATTCAAGTCATGACTTATTCAGAAGGAGTTTATTTATTGAAAAATTTAATAATTATTGAATTAAAAATGAAAATGGCATTCAAAATGGTAAATGAAGGCTAGGCTGACCATATGTCGTATAATTTTAGTTTTTTTTTTTAATGTAATAATTTTAGTTAGAGACAAATACAAATTTACAATATTTTTACAAAACACAAAAGATATATAGTCGCATGCATTATCACGATTAAGAGTAAGGGCTATCTCTGTCTATACTAGTATGGTTAAACTGGTACGAGGGGTTATTTTTATTCATAATAACTTACTAGTTGTACACAAGAACGCTGTTCTTATTCATATGAGGACGCTAGTAGTTGACGTTACTAGTATAGGTCACAAGGTTGCGTAATGGAGTTGAAATCGATGTCGCGACGTCCGGTCGAAGACCTAGCGTGTTCAACGAATAACATTTTCCGTCACCATTTTCTAGCAGTATGATTATTTTCTGTGTTTGAATAAATAAACACGAAGTTTTGGCAAGAACACTGGGAAGCCATATCATAGATTACGATAGACGATTCTTTCGGAGTTAGACTTTCGAAAATGAATATAATTATGTAAATATTGTATTGTCTCCATATCGATTGGATTGTAGAGCTCATAATGTAAGGTAGGTGTGGTCGTGTTTCGATAGATCCTGTAATCCCTTCAATCCATTAGAAAAATTAGTATTTATAAGTTTATAAAGTTAATGAAATATTTTAAAATACTCGAGGAGTGATTAAAATTTTATTTGTGAAGTTAAAACTGTATGCAACAAACGAGGCGGTGGTTTTAGTTTATTCGATGTCCGGCGAATGCGGCCGCAGAGTTTGTCACAGTAAACGTGGAATTAAACATGTGTCTGTTTTATTGGTGCTTTTTAAATAACTATAAGGAAAAGATAAGAATGATAACAAACGCTTTTTCGTGACAGAAAAATCCTAATAACCCCCATCTATATAGAAGTTTCACTTCAAAAATTATATATGCATAGAATGTGGAGGAACTCTGAAAATTGTCAGGAATTCTATCCGTTCCATGTCTCTAAGATGCAACAATTTTTATTTTTTTTGTCATGAAAAAGCGTTACGGCCGCTTGGAGGGAGTTTTTTTATAGTTGTTAGTTCGTAACTCCGCTCCTGATTTATTTCCTGATTTTAGAGTAGAGCTTGTCACGCGGTCCCATTTTTTAAAATTAAGAACTGACAAATAGTTTTTGAGTTATTCTTAATAATAAGTACCAAAAAGTCAGTTCAAAATAGGACAATTTTGCTTTCTTGGCTTACCTAGACAAACTATAAGACTTACATTAAAATGATGTATGAAATATTTGTAGCCCTTTAAATATGCTAAATAAAAGTCCGCTATGGCATATGTGTATGGTTTCTCAAATATGGTCGTCTCAAAATAACCATTTTTAAAACGCATACGCCACTTGCTACGCGTTCGGTATGAATCCTTATCCATTTAAATGTGTTAATTATCAAGATAATTTATTGTAGATTAATTGTTCTTTGAACTATATCATTCTGACCAATGGTTTAGAAGATATCAAAAGATTAAAAATACACGCAATGCAATAAAACGTAACAAAGAAAAGGACAATACTTGTCCGTTGAAGTTTCGCTTCTACTCTGTGTCCCAGCTCACATTTCGATTTTTTTGTTTAAAAGAAGCTGTTTATATCGCCCTGCGTTGTATATAACTCAAGGTAGGTATCAAATGCATTTAAATACAACAGATATCGTGTACCACATAATTTAATGTTCTGGTACGTAATAATTCAATGCAAAATGACGCAAACTTGTTGCAATGTATGTGACTGACAGTGGGAAGAAGTCCTGCTACTTCTGTCTTTGATTTTTTATGAAGTGATGGTATTTAGCGTTACCTCGTACTAATAAATAAAAAAAATATAAATAGTAGTATCATCTGAGCTGAAAAAAAATTCTAAACAGCCCGCATGCGTGCACACAAGGAAAAATTGCCAAAAATGCATTGCGACATCGTTAGCAAAAACGGTTAGATTGCTGCCGCGAAACCAACACGTAGTTTCCATTAATTGTTTTTTACGTTTTTTTTTATTCGGCGGTACGACTTTTGCGTTCATACGGCCGTGAACGGTTTAACAAATTAGAAGCGCGTTGTGGCTCGCTTCTCGGATAACTTGTGTACCGGTCCTAAAGAGCCGCGACAGACTGAGGGTGGCAGTGGTGAACATTGGAGAGGTGGAAGTGTTATTTTTTTAATACTAATTTTAATTTTAAATGTAATCATGGAATTTCACACAGCTTACGTCACGTTATGGGCGTTGATTCGATTTTGTGATTCAATTTGTGAAGCCTGTCACATCCATACTTTCAAATCTATGTTAAACTAACTGGGAAACAGAACATCGTCTTCAGTTCAGTACCGTTCAGAATTGTTATAAAAATGTACAAGTTTCATTGTATTAGAGAAAGGACAAATGAAAGTTAAAAGTTATCGGCGGATGATTTCGCCTAACTGACATTTGATTACGTATGGCGACACTCTTACGATAACAGCAAAATAATATCAACATTGTTCATCATTTTTATACACTGCTTGCAAATTGTATTGAGCGTGATAAGACATGGAAGTAATATAACTGAATTCATCTTAGTATTTTTAACTCTGAAGTTAACGTACACGTTAAGTAAAGTATCGTCAAATAACTTAGGACAAGAAGTACAAAAACATTTATTTATAAAGTATATAGTAAGCGTAAAGCATTTAGGAAAATAGGATGCGACCTTTACTTTTTTTCAATAGAATAGTCAGTTTAGTCAATAGAAACAATTAAATAGTTTTTGTTACAGTTATTCTCATTTACAGTTATATTTCACGCTTCACATATTGTGAAGAGTAAAGTTGTAGTGTTACCACACAAAAAAGTGTCTAAAAGAGACGACGCGTGGAATTCGTCCATTGTGCGGGTAGACGTGTAAGAAATGAGGGAATATTTCCACCGAGTTTGTTCACGAGGCGTAAAGTTGTTTTTATAATTTACACACGAGCGCTTTGTTTGGCGCATGGAAATCTGCCCTTTTGTGTATGTGTAGCAAGACTTTTGTAATAATAACTTCTAAGTTAAACAAGCTTAAAATGTAGACTTACGTTTATTGTATTTCTGTTGCTATAACTTATGCGCGAGTCCATTGTATGGCGTCCGAAAATACATATGTACAACTTTATTCGTGTATCTTATCAACTTTGTATATAATTTTTATATGTCGTGAATATTGTCAAACTTGAAAATTAATTAGCCGTTCAGAAACACAAACTATAAAAATTAGAACTCGCTAGTTAATCAGGGAACGTTTATAAAGATTGTAGATAATTAGAAAAATATGTAATAAATTGTTTTGTTAGTATTTGTTATTCGTCCTTCATATATATCGGCATTCGGAAAGCGATGGAAAAAAGAAACGGTTTGACACGACCATTATGCGAATCCATCCCCTACGCAGGGGTGTCACGCATGCGCGCTCCTCCGCCGCGCCGCCCTCCGCAGTCCGTCGCCCTGCCGCCTTGGGGCCGCACGTTGCAGCCCTGCGACCCTCCGAGCCCAACGCCGCACTGACGTTGAACGAGTTATTTTTAACATTTCATAACGTGTAAAAACTGTGCTATAGTGTTGCTATGATCGCTATGCGCTGATGGATGTTCACAACGCACACATATCCAGTGTCTACTATTGTGATGTAAGTAATCTAAGATATTCGGGTCACAATAGTCTGTGTAAAATACATTAAATGCTTAATTCCAATTGTTATCAGATCCGATTACATCGACGTGGTAACTTTTACTCGACTGCCATCGATGTCACTGTCACGTAACGTAACGTAACCGACGAAAGGTTAGAATTATGAAACATACGTTTTAGTATTTGACCAATGAGTTAATTATTGTTTTTCTAAGAATTAGGTCTTGTACTGAAATTAAGTTGATTAATATTGAAAGGAGTTTATCAAATATACGTTAGTACCAAAAAGTTAAATGTTGAAAACTACAAAAATCCTAACCTTAATATTTAAATAGGCTTAAAGTCGACAGACTAAAATATGTCTTAAACTAACAGGACTAAGCTCTTTAGGGGAATGAGATTAGTAAACTAAATTTTGCGCAGGGAAATTGTGTAAAAACTACGCCTTAGAAACGTAACGAGCGTCACCCTATTTATGTTCACAGCACGATCGCGAACGGAAAGGAGCCGCTCGGAATACGACTTCTAATAAACTCAAATGCGGTATTTCTCCTTTAACAAATATTCTGTCATGACAATTTATTATGCCGAGCTTTTGTGGTACGCGTTATCAATGTTATGTGGCAGTTTCGTTGCGTTTTAAAATTGACTGCCAATTTTATATGTTGTTATTTGGATTATTTATATTAGTCAAATTTATTTACATTTTAAATTTATTATAATAACTAACTAAAAGGGATGCCTTCGCAGAGTCTTAATATTCCAGTATAATTCATCACAGGTGGTTAATACTGAAAATTAGTGTCCGTACATTAACTGAAGATATGAATGCTTTAAAAGGCCGAGGGTCACCTAAACTTTGAATGGATCCTGGACTGCGTTTAAAAATGTAATTTATTTCAACTTGACGACGAAACGCCTTGGTGATTATTTTATTCGAAGGGCCTACCAATGCCAATTAAAACTGCCCTTAACACATTCTTCAGAATCCCTTTGTATTATCATAACAATGCGAGCCTCGGTGTTGAGGTGTTTAGGTCTTCTTTAAATTAGCCCCCTTGGATTACTATGAACATCTACATGTCTGTTGTACATGTGTTTCTAGAGTGGGATTGTAGAGCGAATATCGATTGATATCTAAAGCGATTGTATAAAAGAGAATCAAGATGATATAAATATACATAGCGGTTATTAGCGCAATATAAATACTAAAAGAGAGACCGAAAGAAAATAACCTTTTCAACTTTTTCCAACAAAATATCGTATAACAGACAGAAGAGGTCAAATGTATTTTTATCACTGTCGGCGGACCCGCTGTATACTAATGACTAAATTTATATTTCGCCGTATTTGGGTTATGCAAACAAATTTCAGAGGGGCGAATATGATGAAGACGGTTTGTTGATACCCATCTTTTCGTTTAATCTGGAAATATATTAATTTAATTTCTTAACCTATTTACATTTCATATTTAAATGGGGGTTTTGTTATATTTTACTGTAAGGAGGATTTTTGAAATAAATTAGTTTGACAGAGAGTTGGGCTTGCAGTGTTTGAACGTTATTAAATCAATCAAGAGTCTCCTTTCTCTCCCGCCGACTAATCGAATTGTATAGCTGTCATTCACCCTTAATTGAATGATTGTCAACGTGGATTTTACGTTGCGATGCGACTTTTTTTTTCATTCATATCACATCAATTATGAATATGGTAAGTGAAACAGTAAAATATGATAATTGAATATTATTAAACTTTAATCCTGTATATATGTTTTATCTGCGTATGGCCTCTGACTTTTGAGACACTTCCCTGCCTACTTAGAAAGTTTAACCTAGTTAGTAATAGTTATATCAGGTTTTTAACGTTTTATTAGCTTATTTATTATTACTAAATCCCGTTCTAAATTCATTTTTTTGAAACTTGCAAAAAACAGTTTTATATTTGCGTATTTAATGCCCCCATCCTTAATCTTGGCACGTATACTTTCACCCTACTAATTTAGTGGCTGCCCTCGCTCACCAGTCGGTCTTATTGCGCCTCGGATAAATTAATTTTGGACCTCTAGTGGGGAATTCTAGCCCTCCATCTTTTCTAGGGTAAAAGTTTTCAGCCTCTTGCTATTATGGATTGTCTTAAAAAACTATTATGCGGTCGAAATTATATAAGCGACCTGATTTACGAGCCAATGTTTACTAATCAGTAAATGAGCGATAAGAATGAATACTATTTTTAATTATATACCAAAAAATGTTATAAATACTTGCATTGTCTCAAGTCGAGAGAGATGTGATATCGAACTTCTCTCTTAGGTTGGTTATTATATACTAAATATTAATATGTATATTATTAATATTTAATATTATAGAAAAATAAAAGCTGTTGGTTCTCCAAATTTTCTAAAATAAAATAAATAAATATATTTAATTTCTAAGTTATTTATAGAAACGTCATGTACTCGATTTATTGATGGATCAATCGCCTAGACTTCTGAGTTTTTGTTTTTCAAAGATTAAATAACCGAATTCGTGAGCAGGTGTACAAAACTGAGGTTTTATTGGGAAACTAGAACAAACAGATGGATTCTAGTGAAATATTATATGTGTAACTGTTATTAATAGCGGTAAGGGTGGCATATGTCTCATCAGGACGTCCAAAGATTTATCTCAGTCGCACGGCTTAGCTTTGTCCACCGCGCAGATCCAGTTCTCGGACAAGTTGGAGTTTCAATTTGACAAATTACGTTGGATGCTGCAGTTACATGGATTTACAAGACACTTTCATGTAGGCACTGAGACTATTCTCAGAGTATATATAGCTGTAGTGTATAAATTAGCTAACTTTTAATTTAAATAAAACTCATTTTATATATTATGTAAAACATTTAGCAATAGCTCCAATACATATTGTACCCATACTTGTGTGTGTTTTGTTTTTTAAGGATGCATTGTATATAACAACCCCTCGCTAATCAACTAATCCCCTCGCCAAGCAGGATTACTAGCCTCCCCTCCCCTCAGATGGTACCAAAATGAACGTGACTCAGTTCATTTTGGTACCATCATATAAATTTATCGTGGTGACTCATCCCTAGCGTATGTTAGGGATTTTTCGGATACAATGACGTCACTACTATTTATTCAGCAATACCTGCTGTATATTGGACTTTTTTCTAACATTTTTAACAGCAATCATAAAGATGTGGTGTACGTGGGACTCTCAGGTAATAAATTTAAATAATACATACGGATAACGCGACCATATTTCATAATAATGAATTACAGTACTATCAAATATTCAAATATAAAATAGTGTTGCTTATATGTGTGTTGTAATGATAAATGCCTGGAATTATCCGGCACGGTTCACTGACGTCGATCTGTTTCTCGGACACGATAAATCTGACAAATTGCACGATCTCTGGTGCACTGTTGCTCTACGATATTAACACCAATCGACGTTATATCCCATAGGAACTTGACGGATTACGTCCATAATAATGCTTGAAATACAGATATATTAACAACATGATTTATCTTTAATTTGTCTATACAAATGTTATAAAGAGATTTGAGAAAAGAAACGTTTGTTCCGATTAAAGTTCTACTTAACAGAATTTAAAACTTCTTTCACGAATTGAAGGTTCTTCTATCAGTAAGTAACGTATGCAAGGCGTAGGCGGATTGCTAGTGTTGTATACAGTTTTAAGTTCTCACCACCAGGGGATGAGCAGTCACGTAATATCTACTTTATCTGTTATTTAGGCAAAAATAACTGATTACGTACCTTTTATTGAATAAATAAGGAAACAAATTTATGTTGCAAAAGTGAGTAGCAGTGTGGTAGGGGACGCCCTAGGAGAACTTATATCGATCAGATTAGTGGCTTACTTACAAAGGGCGATATAAGGAGCACTCATAACCGACGAGCATGTGTGCGTGTACATGTATGAATGTAGAAGAAGCGAGAGAGGTGTGCCAGGATCGCGTCAAATGGAAATCCATGATCTCCGCTTAGCCCTTGGGG
>JWHW01037142.1:118297-130743 GCA_000931545.1 Papilio glaucus | reverse complement strand
GATTAATTAAATATATTATATTAAAAAATATTCGACTTTTTGTTCCTCCCATACAAAACGCCAATTTCATATGTAAGGACCTAATATTTATACTTAAACGGCCGAGTGACAACATGAGGATGGCTCACGTTACAATGAATACAAAATCCTCTCCAAACTCCCTAAATCGATAGTTTAATAAGCACCGTGTAACTGACGGGCTCGAAAGCGAATACAAATTTCGTAATACCGACAAAAGTCACCCCGCGGCACGGTACCGCCGATACTATCAGGTGTCATTGTCAGGCGGGTACAGGGAGGTGAAGGGAGAGGTTTGAAGGTGGTTGTTGTTACATTAATTCGAAACGCTATTCCAAACTGTCATGCCAGCAATTTGCGAGGAACAGTTTAGTTGCTACAAATAACCAAGGCTAAAAGATTCTTAATATGCATTCTATTATATTTAGATAAACAGTTCCTTTGTTGTAGTACATATAAGTACGATATCTGCTGAATTTGTATTGCCTTGACACGAATATTTGCATGTGTGAAATTTGCTCCCAAAATAATGTAAGGTAACTGGAGTCGCCAGACCAAAGTATTTCCGATTCAATCCTTATAAAAAATACGTCAAATATAAAGCTAAAAACTGTTTTAATCAGTTGAAACGTAACGTAAAAAATATTATGTTATTAAAAAAACATATTCTTAGATAACAACATGTTAATGTGCTGAAATCGCGCTACTTTTGAACACATTTAAGAATGAACCTAGAAAAGTAATCTCGAGAAACGCTTCCGTAGCACATAATGCCCTTGTTATAATACATTCACTACTTAAGCTAATGTATGGCTTAACTGCAACACCGTCTAGACAAAGCTATTTCTGTCGTTGTAAGATGTTGGTAACTAGACAACATTGTGTGCGGCAGCGACTTTCTAAAAGGATTTTAATACAGAAGAAAGTAACAACGTTCTATTTTGTCTTAGTTACTTCAGATAGAATGTTATTTTTTTTTAGATTTTGTCCTTAGGCTTCGTCACACTGCCAATATTAACTGTCATCCAATTATTTCTTAGTAAATTCAATGCACGCGATGCAAAGATTGGATGAGGATTTTTTTATAAATTAAATGCATTTACATTTATGGCTTTTATTACGTTTAATATAATATAAATATTTCAATGAAATCCATGGAAACAATGACTAACTGCTTTCTGTTACTTAACAAACTTTTTCTTGAACAAATATTCCTTACCCTGGCAGTTTTCATACTACGTGTCATTTAACTTGGAAAACTTGTTCAATTTTGTTTGAGTTGTAAGCTTGCGAGCCCGTTTACCAATTTGTTTGTGTTTCCTTATGATTTGTTTGTCTACAAATGTTTACAAAATTATAATATTATGTACAATTATTTATTATATAATATGGCATTTATGTATAAATAAATATTACTTACAATAACACTTCGGATTGGTTGGACTTAGTGAATTGTTCATACTTTATTAATTAATAAAAGTACATGATACACCTCTTTTACATCATAATTATTACTGTTTCATCTGTTTTATTATCAAGGACATTTTTACAACAATAAGAACATTAAATAATTACGAGGGTCAAGGGGTACTTGCCTCCATTGTTTGTGTAGGAGGGGGGACTAAGCAGTCCGCCAAACAACAAACTTCAGCAAACCTAAATCATAATTAAACTTTTATCTTGTTGCGGACCCTGCGTATCGTTTTAATGACAATTAATGTGAACAGCCTGGAGCTTATGAAAATGCCAGTTCTAATGCAATGAATCTTATTACGAGGATTTGTGAAATAAAATATATAATTTCATTCATAAGGAGCAGGTTTTAACTTAAAGGTATAATTAAAATTTACTTATTTTGGTAAATAATTAAAAGTAAAGTAGTTTATAGGTTAGAAATTTTGTTCAAAATAGGAATACACAAAAATGTAATAAGAGGAGGTGACAAAGAATTTAATAGTTCATTTACTTTTATAAATGCTGTCCAAATGTTGTTGGAGCGTTGCAACTCGCAACCACTTTAACTGCACGCATTGGGATCGTTGCCGGCGATATCTCATGTTGTCTGGCGTCTCGGGAGCCTTTGGGAGTATTTTTTGATGCCTTCATTTTGTTATTACTTATGTATATTGTAATTATTTAGTCTGTAGAACATGATGCTGTAATGAAATCGTTTTTATTGACACCAAGTATCTAGCTTAGCAATCTGTTCACGAAAAGCTAAATAAATCTTATTTCACTGGTCTAAAGGCCAAATATTTTCAGTTAGTTACGAGTTATTTGTAGGCTAGGGTTTACTCGTACTGTTGAACGAATGGCCGAATAATTATCATAAATGTGTATGATGAAATATGTGCAAAGCTTCAGAGGACCTACATACATATATCTCCGTCATTCTTCGATTGACAACATGCAATCTCACTAATGATAATATTTGTCTGATACTTAGAATACTCAAATGAGTTATTCACAGTTAAAAAAATACAATGATTTTATCCGGAGAGATGGTAGTGCCAACCCCAAAACGAGCCTAAAGAACGGGGCTCTACCTTTTTGTTGTCGAAGCAAAAAATTTGCAGAAGGTGTCCTCAGGTGCTTGTTTTACTCCATTCTACAAACAGACGTCACAAAAACCATTAAAGCTGTTAATTAAACTAACTGCGCCTCTAAATCCACCCTCGCGTGTAATTAGGAGACGGACGAAGAAACGTTGGTTTATTAAAGTAATTTAGGTTATATACGTCGTCGTGCTAAATGAACTTAACGAATGTCTTTTTTTATTAGTCTTTCAAAGGTAATACTAAATGACCATTAGCAGCGTATATTTCTCGTGAATTAAAAAATAATGTAGCCACAGCTCAGTTCACAAAGCAATCATCTCCAAAATTAATGAATTCAATTCATCCATGATTTTTTTTGTGTAATATTCAGAGGTTTTTAATTAAAACTAAAAAAAAAATATTAGAATGAACACATGATCGTCATCTGCATCATTGAAAGAGCCACAGATGTCCCCTAAGACACTAAAACACGTGTATTCTTGTTTAAATTCTTCAACAAAGACTCACGGCCTTCGAAGCAAGCAAACTAAAACACAAACTAGTCTCTAGCCAAGTGTAATTCATGTTTTGTACATGTTCTACAAAGTACGTAAGAAAAATCACATGCAAAAGCGTTCCATACTGTACTCTTCCAAAGATTCACTCTGCTCACATTTAGTTTGTTCACTCCCTGTGCTTACATTGTTGTGAATGCAATGAAAATGCTCGCAGATGAACACTACATAGGTACGAGTACACGTTATGCAAATCAATACGCGCCAGTACAGGAAGCTTGATTTTTCTCATGTGTACACAACAAAAAATGTTTTTCGTTTTTTCTTTCTGTTCTGCAAAAAATACGGAAGGTGGCTGGATATTTGATAGATAGTATTCAATGGATGTAAAATTTATTTTAATTAAACTGTTATGAATCTGGTCAATTGAGTGTCTTCAAAGTTGAGATCTAAGAACAAATCCTCACTACTGAACCTATAGCCCCAGTATGGGAGGAGTAAAAATGCTGTTGAGATGCAATACTTGATAAGTACGCTAGGTATGTTGACTTGACTGTAAATGATAGAATTAAAAATATCGTTGCAAGAGATAAGTGTGGCATAAAAGAGGAAGTTGTGAGTAAAATTCAGAAAGGTATATACTTCGGTGGTTTGGTCATGTTTAAAAGAACGAATGAACAGAGAGTGACAAAACGATAGAGAGTTGCAAAAGTGAGTATTAGTGTTGGTAGGAGTCGTAGCAGAAGAACTTATATCTATCAGATTAGTGATATACTAAATAAGGCGAGGTATTTCTGTTGCCAATGAATGTGTATACGTAGATGTAGAAGAAGCAAAAGAGGTGTGCTAGGATCGCGTCAAAAGGAGATCCGTAATCTCTATTTACCCCGTGAGGGTTAGGTGTGTGAGTGCATATTTATTTATTCCTAATAGTTATGTACCATAAAATACCACTGACGATAGAACTAAATACATTATAGATGCACTACTTACAAAAATGACCTTTTGATGAAAAGTGGGTTCAAATGTACTACCCAAATCATTTTACTATATGACTTAGCGAGCTGTTATCCCACAACAAATTATCTCATATTGCGGATTAGATATTTTTATATAAATGTACGACTATTTATGACTTAATATAATTATGATTATTTCTATTTCAGGTTAGTGAAGGAATAAAGAATTGAAAGCTTTCATAGCCAGGTACCGTATCGAAAATATTTTCATTCTATTATTCACATCTATATATTATTCAATAACGAAAGTTGAGAAGAAAGATAATTTGCTTGACTCCAAAGATTGCGATGACATATTCACTCTAAGACACGTTGTTTCAATTAACACCTGGATCAACTCCAGGTGTTAATTGAAACAACTTTATATAAAATGTAGTTATTAAAATTTAATTATTTGTTTTTTTTTTTGTAAGAGATAGTAGATATGTGGAAAACGAGCAAGTCTCTTATCAGACGTTATCACTACCGTCCACAGAACATATGTACGTAACATCCTTAGAACCAAAATACCTCTATAAACTGCCCTTTCTATGGTTTATTATGGTTTATTAGGCATTCTGATCTCTCACCACATTCAGAAGGCAGCTCATAGCAAACGATGGTGGAGAATACGAGTATATTACAGATTTGCTTTTTTAAATAGATACAGGTGCAAATGACAATCTGTGCGTGTGATAATGAATGGTAAACTGGATAATTACACTCCGTAAATTCGCCACGTTAGACAGCGTCGTGTGTACGCGTAGGAATGTAATTTTAAGATAATGTCTGCAATTTATCAGTGTTTATTCAGACGTGAGCAAGTTTAATTTGAACTGACTGATTTTAATTATTCATCTTTCGTTATCAACAATCTCTAGCTACGGATTGAAATTAGAGACAAAACGTAGACGATTTATAAACAGATTAAAGGAGATTTACGATGTTCTACTAGTGAGCATGGACGATCGTGGTCAAAATACGTAAAAGGATAGTGTTGCCTCTATCTTTAGATTTCAGTATTAGACCGCCTTCAAGGATTTAGGAGAATGATAAGTGCGTTAGTGCTTACATAAAGCGCTCACAACCTCCAGGCGATGCGTTATTGTGGCTACTCACAATGTAATTTCAATTAGGTTACGAATGTTGCAAAGAGGAAGCCTCCATACACCACAATTTTGGTACCAAAACGTACATATGCGGGTTTTTTAACATGAGATTTCTTCAATTATACTTTTATTAATATTTTTCGTAAATACGTACTCCCTAGAGTCAACTTTGAGTTAACAAAAATATAATTATTATTTAGTAAGTTATGTTCTATTTTCTTATTTCCTGATATTATTTAAGTCTACTGATATTACTTGAGTGTTAAAAATGAATTCGTATATAGGTTCTTTGTTTTAATTGATATCGATATTTATGTGTTCATGTTTGATAATAAATAAAAGAAAATAGCGATTTCCCAACTTAAAGCTATAAAGGTTATCCTCTACCACTTTTCAAACCTTTTTAATTCGAGGAAAAACAAAAAACGAATGCTAAGTCTGATTTATCAAAGTTGGGATCTGTGAGAGATAAATGTGATTAATTATTTACGCATAAAATATTTATATCCGTCATGTCGTAGATTAATATGGAATACATCATCTACGAGAAGCAAATAAAACGGCGCTTACAAAACCTCTTCAGTGACTATGAGAAATAATTTTTCACATTTGGTTCTCAAATCAAATTCCCCAAAGATATTTCGTAGTAGATATACAATCACAATTTTGAATTAGTTTAATTAAATATATCATTATCATTCAAACTGTTTAAGACAGATAATGTCTAAACACTTCCACTAACATGGAGGCGCCTAAATTAAGGACTTGTCACAGCACTTCGCACATCACTTGCAGTGTTATTGCGACATATGTACATACATACATATGTATATTAAGTCCTTGTGAGTACGACATAAGATATCTGCGAGTGATGTTTCTCTTCAACGAATGCCGAATTTTGTTTCACAAAGCGAGTAGTAAGTTTTGTATTATTGTACTGGTTTGAAGTATGGATAGATATCTTAACACTACTTTATAGAGTGTCGTCGTTACAGTTTATTAAGTTTGTTTGGTAGTATCAGATCAATTCTTACATTACACACAACTTTCTGTGTGTGCCGCTTTGACTTGAAGATGATTGCATTTAGATTTCATTTGCTAATATAAGTGAAAGTTGTAGGTTAAGTTTCGAGTACGTTTATGTCATATCTCAATCTCTTAATCAATATTTACAATCTCCTACTGCTCTTTTTCATTCTCTATGTTATATCATCCTTTTGCCTGTAAGATAAACGATCTTTAAAATTATTTTAACTTTCGTGAGACAATTTTGAATAAAGTAATTAAATAACGGCTAAACTGGTCGGTACATATACCAGACTAAGTGAGTTATCACTTAGTCTGGTGTATGTACCGACCAGTTTCGAGCACATCTCAGTGCGAGACAGGCTGTGACCGCGAACTAATCCCAGACCCACTCACCCCGGGGTAGGGCCACCGACGGGCTCGAAACTAGTCGGTACATACGCCAGATTAAATGAGTTAAGCCATTATTAGTTTATAATCGATACAAAGTTATGCTGGAGCGGTCATGATCGGTAGATAAATACGCAAGACGTTCATATTTCACTGGCACCTCCTTCTGGTCGCCTCTTATGAAATCAGACGATATACTAAGAAACTAAACACTGATACCGCGGGGGAAATTACTTTCGTAACTAATTCTCAAACTTTATAGAAAAGCATTATCCTCGAGAATGAAGGAAAATAATATTTTATGAATAAAATTCCGGAGGAGAATGGAAATTATTAATTAACCTTAACAAAAGTTTGACAGCTTCGCGAAGCACGGTCAAATCTCATGAGACTCAAACTTCTTTCTTTCTACTTAGATACAGCAAATGAGTAGAGAAATTCTGTACTGTTTCAGTAAGTTGAAAAAAACTTTATTTTGTTGTTTAATTTTCTTGATTGCTAGTTTAGAACAAAAAATGTATGTTGTTGATGAAACTACAAAAATCTTACAAGACATTTTCCCGTGAACATCCACTGAAAAGGGGAAGTCTTAAGTTTATTTATTATATATTTTTTTATGCCAACTGTGGCAACAAAATACAAATAAGTTAAAGGTAATGTACAAATATAGATTTATTGGTAATTAAAATTACTTGTCAGGGTTACACAGCATAAATTAAGAAGTTGGCAAAATTTTCATCAATCAACAATTACAACAAAAAAATCAATAAATTGAATAAAAACTTCTATATATCTAAGAAAAAAATTTTTTTTTGTTTATTTTCGCATTTGATCATATTTTTTCTACTTCTTGTAATTAATAAATATTTACACTACGATCAATATCAAAAAACTAACAATGTAATAGTCAGACTTCCTCCAAAAGCCATAGAGAATTAAATATTCACCGAGTGTTGGTAAAGTTACATAAACTGGAAGTGGCCGTTTAATATGACCTTATTGATCTATTCCGAAAGTCATACTACAAAGTAATGCTTCGAATGAATATGTTCCACGCAATGAGTTCTTAGGTCGAGTACTCGGCGTGTCAAATGCTGGCAACTCGCCCATTGGCGACTATATGCAATAGCACGGCCAAAACGAATAGCTTAAGTAATGTTATGGTTTTAGTTTGTAGTAGATAACTTATCCAACTCTTATTCAACTTGACATTTTGTTTTTGACCTTATATCGTGTATAGTTTATAAAACTGTCTGTAATTTAAGTTTTGTTTCCTAAACACTGCTACCAACTAAGCCAACTATAACCGATACAATCCTAATGGTAAAACTTGGGTGGCTGCTGTGAGCTGACGTTCCTATAAATAAATATGCACTGACGTCTGTAACTTAGGCGTAGGCAGAGATTACGGATTTCTATTTGGCGCGATTCTGACACACCTCTCTCGCTTCTTCTACATCCATACATCTATGCATACATGCTTGTCGATTACTCCTAATATCGACATTCTATAGTACGTCAAATCTGATTGATATAAGTTCACCTTAGACGTTCCCTGCCAACGCTGCCACTCACTTTTGCAACATCAATTTGTTGGTATATTTCTAGAATTATTTATTATTTTGTTAAATGTTTTGGTTAAATACTAAGATTGTACCTGCGGTAGAATTTGGCTATATTTATTCTGTTGTCCGCTGCGTAAATATTTCTATAACAAAAAATAAGCATTTAATTTTGTTGTTAAATATTTTAAGAAACGAATCAAAAATAAAAACTTATTCGTGCTACTTTTAATTTAATATAGCCTGTGGCTTATTTGATTTTGAAGAAAGTTCAACATTCGTAAATCTAATAAAAATAGATTTAAAAGTGATTTCATTTGTTTTAACAAAGAACATAGAAGTGGCAAGCTATTAAAAGTCCCTTTGTATCTGCCTCTCATTCACCGCTCGGAGTCACTCGACGTCGGTGCCATGTCTCACAATATGTTTAGTATGAACTCATAAATTCCGCGTTTTGCTTTCTTTAAATATAAATGAATAAATTAAACACAAGGAAGAATGGAAGCTAGCTGGACAAATGAGTTTATTTATTAAGATGAGATGATAATGGGACAGGGACTAGTGCTGCCAGTCTTTTTCTGTTTCTGTCACATCTACTTTTCTACGATTACAAAAGGCACCTAGCCTAAACCTCTTTAAGATTAACTTAGCCCGGGAGGGCCAGGCCTCGGCTCGGTCTGTAGATAATGTCGGATTATAGATAACTGTAATCTCTGAATATTGTTTACACACAGCCTAATTAGCAGACGAGCCATACCTTAAAGTAAACAGTACAAAGGTGGGTAAATAATTTACAACACGCCGCATACTAATTTCTAACAATATATTATCTACAGCCAGGAAAATATGCGTGACGTTATTAGTTACAAAATAATCAAATATACGGCAGCATATCTACAGAGAATTATATCAAAGCCTCTTTGTATTTCAGTAATTTCGCACGACACAAGATCTGTGTCAAGATTTGTTACAGTGCGCATGGAAGGCACTCCAGCAGCGTTTGAGACCCATTACTTATACGTAGCACATGCCGTTAATTAAGCGTTAATCTTCTGAATCAATAGTTATAAAGAATGTCTCACAATGTAAGTTACAATATGTAACTTAACACAAGGTGGGATTGCGGTCAAGCACTGGTTGGTTGTATATGTATTCTCAAGACGCCTAAATCTACTAAGTTATAAAGATCTTTAATAAAAACTTAAGTTCATTTCCTGTGTATTTATTTAAGTATTTAGTAGCAAAAACGCTTAGCCTGGGAAACTTTCTGCAGCACTTCCTACTTATACTCGATTTGTAGACTTACATTTGAAATAAATCTTTAAAAGAACGTTAAGTAAATATTATATAACAATATAGACTACTAAACGAAGTAATTTTACTCAGAAAAATCTTTTTTTTTTTCTTAACAAACCTTCGAATATTACAGATTTTTATATAATAAGGAAAAACGAAATGTCTTAAAACGTTTTTTTTATGAAATAAATCCAAGAATTTGGTTAAAGATTTAAAAGGCATACTAACGAGAGAAATAAGAAATTAAAACGTCGGCACGTGGCGCTGTACCATTAACCCAGATCGCGCCGCACTACTCATTAAACTACCTTTCCTCAAACGACTTTTTATTTCCAGCAAATACTTTTGAGATCACGCGCAATCTAAGGATTAAAAGCTCCCGCGTAAATCTGAGATGTAAAATCGGTCTTACTCCATTTCTGAACGCTGAACGTTTTAAGAACTGAAAAATATTGTCAGTTGACACCAGACGATGACCACCCAAAATACTTAGTCGGGTCATAAGTTCTGTCACAAACTTTTAATGTGATTAATGATACACTTTTTGTTAATTATTCAGAAATAATATATGAAATGAAAGGTATATATATGTAGAATACAACTTTATTAACATTATTAGAAATGCTCTCCTTCATTTGGAATACATGCCCTTAATCGACGCGACCAGTCATCGATTCTATCTTCTTCGTGCCCTATGAACTGGTGCAGTAGTAATAGGTAGGACAAAGCAAAATGATGAGTTTGTATGAGGTACTCATTTTGCCAAATGAGGTGGTCCTCAAATGAAAAGTACACACAAAAATTAGGTTACACTAAAATGTCACGAATATCCATTCACTTCAATCACCTTGTTGTCAAGCATGAGAAGTGTGAGCAGGACCACACATGTTAAAATGTACGGGCGCAATGCAAATTAATGATCGCCGGTGTTAGGATACCAGCGGTCATTAAAGCAGTCAAGTTAGGACTTGCGAGGTCGGCTGGTCTTCTTACGAACTTCGAATTTTCAGTGTATCGTTTGATAGTGCGATAAACAAACTGTAATGTTATTTTCAAATTTTGCAGAATATTGAAAATCTCTGTTGCCGTTTACCCACAGCGGTGCAATGCGATAACCGCGACTCTGTCTTCTTTCTTCAACCACTCCATATTTGGTAATGAATGAAAATGAATTTCTTTTTTATATTCGGAAAGCGCAAACTTTCCATTTTTAACATTAGTCGAAAAATGTTTGGCCAATATTCGCCAATTAAAAAAAAGGTTTTGACAGAACTTATGACCCGACTAGAGGTATATATGTAAACTAAACATTGGGGGTGAAATGAACTAGGAAACTGTTACAGATTTTCTTCCCATCTTTGTAGGAAAGTAGAGAGGGTAATAAAGAAAAACGCAGGAAATTATAAGAACTGACAAGGAAGTGAAAACTCAATAGAAACAAAAAAAAAAGAAAGTTGGAAAATAAATAATCATTAAAAATGAACCCTTTTGTGTTAAAAATAAAATTCAAAATCGAATACAAGAAAAATAAATAAATAAAAAGTTCCAAATTCAAATTAGCATGTTGCTGACCCATGTGAGCATGTTGTTCACGCGAACCTATAAGATTTTCCCCTACCAAATATCGTACGCGGCTAAAGAAGTTTTCACTTTTTTCACACACAAAAAGAAAAAAGTTTTCAAGGTGAAAAAGCCTTGTTTTATCACATTCAGCTGGCTAAACACTGAATAAAATACAACTCCACAACACGCCGGTTTTTTATGTTCGTACTTCTTAGTAGTAGTCTTACCACGTTTTATATTTTTTATTAACTTGGGAGAACACCGGATGAGGACGGCAGAGGACCGATCTTTTTGGCGATCAATGGGGGAGGCCTAAGTCCAGTACTACGTTTCTCGAATAGAACACAAATTAGTTGATCTTTTCGAATAAATTTGCCGGCGCAACAAATTAGTAATTTCTATATTCGGTACAACATAGCCTAGATTTGTTTAATTTTAATTAGTGATAAAGCCTCTATACGAAATTTATAACAGCATAGTTGAGGGCTTTGTTGCTCGCAAAGTAAACAAGGAAACAATCCGGGCTTAATGCCGGCAACAGTGGCAGATATTAAAATATTCCAGCGCACCGTGTAATAAAGCTATGTTTGCCCAGCGAGAGGCGCGAGCCAGTCGGCGGACGAGCGAGTGAACACACGGAAAATCAGGCCGCACATTCGTGGTGTAAACGAAGAGCGGTAGCGTTATCGCTTTCCACAATCACATCTCAATATACACACCCATACTATCACTATGCTTTTCGAGGAACTATTTGACTCATATTACTGGAATTGGTATCCTATCATATCATACTACTTGTACATGAGCATGTACATTTATTCCCAATAATCGGCAGCACACCTATTCTACTGTTATAGCGGTGATAGTGATACTTAAAATTGTTCATCATCTCTGTTTTGTCCTTATTCTGTTAAAATTTGTGAGTTAAAGATAATTTAAGTTTTTTAATCTGCGTTACAAATTTAATGCACCAACGTAACGAGTGATAAGCCTATTGTTAACTACGTCGTTCGTTATAATGTTAAAGTCAACAATATTTTATTTATTACAGCAGACACAGAGTCATATTTATCTGCTGAAAACCGGGCCATGGTCTTAAGATTGAAAAAGAATAAAGAATATATATTCTTAGCTAAGTCGTTCATCAATCGCCTTAATTTGTAATAAAAGTACCTAAAATAACTTTCGTAGAAGACTCGTAGAGCCACCGTAGCATGTAGATAGCAGTGAAGATGCTAGATTGCAAAAATAATGCATTTGTATCATATTATTGATAAAGCTTATTAATTATATTATATTTAATAAAGATTTTCCCTTGTATCCGTTAAGAGATGGGATTCTAAAACATGTTACAATAAAGGCAGTTACGCCAATCTCCCTTACCTTGTACCATACTGAATATGAGTACAATATGGTTTTGTTTTTCTTAATG
>JWHW01037142.1:105965-117668 GCA_000931545.1 Papilio glaucus | reverse complement strand
ACAAGTGTTCTCAGTTAAATATGTAAGTTTCAGTCTTAACCACTATCTTCGACCGCTTGTGTATGCAATATAGGTAATGACAAAAAATGGTGACAACCATGATATGTTTGAAAAACGTTTAAGAAATCCTATATCAAATTCCCGTTGAAAAACTCAGATAAATCAAAGAGGCGAAAGCAAAAGAATAATTTCGACAACCCTCTTCTCCATTTACTCCAATTCCAATATCATTCGCAATGTCTTTGTTTTAAAAAAGGCTGATGGAAAAGATCCCGTGGGCCGACAATGCAGACAGAATAGCAAATAGTGTTCGCATAATACGACGTCGTATCGTAGTCGTTTGAATAATATTCATGATAAGTGCCGCCTTTGACACGTGCTCGCGCCGCGTGTTTCCTTACCGAGGGCCCTTCGAGAGTGCGCTACGAAAACTCAATTTCCACTAGTAAAGTGTCGCACTCGAGCTCTTGTCACGGTATCTTAAAGCACAAAGCGCTGCATTTCTCTTTTTACTACCCACTCCGCGGCGCATTCAAAGTTTCCACTCACTCGCCACTCGACTTGGCGAATTTGCATCTAAATTTAAAGCGCTGTCTCCGCAACAAGGGGAGGATGTCAGGGCTGCATCCGAAATTGGGACAAGGTAAAACGAATTATTTATATTATTTTTATTCCCTATTTTTCAGTTTTAGGTCGCACTTTATTTGTTAGGTAGTTTCAATAAATTAACAATAAAATAGTTAAAAATTAAGCCAACAATACATATTGCGTAATATAAAGAATCATTCGCGCTAGGCTGACCTTGATTTGATCTGGGATCTATTTAGTATCGATTAGTTCATTTAATTTTATTTAAATTTAATAATAATTATGGACGTGATATTATTAGTTTCTTATGTAACGTTATTTGCTATTCACTTCACGTGGTTATGATATACAATTAAATTGACTTCGTCGTAGTCTGATTTCTTTCAAGTGATACTCATGGGTGCTTAAGTATATCAGGCATACACTGTGGTATATAGTTTGTAATATTTGGTATTAGGTATAAAATTTAATGAGCACTTGTCTATTCGTTTCAGGTCTAAAGCGGAAACAATGCTGAAAAAAGGTTAGTATCTTTGGTACGTTCATGTCGAATTTGACAAAATTGAAGTAGTGAAATAACTGCAATAATCTATAGATAAAAAAAACTATTTGTTACTATTTAAGTAGAATCATGTGAATACAAAGAAATACAAAATTATTATTAACTCATGTGATACGAGTATGAAAACAAGAGAAACAGCTCACTGATGTCGAATACCCCAAAAAATTTAACACATGCATACAACACACAAAAGAATCTTCACATGTAATGTATGCATGTGCATGAATATACATACATGCACTGTTCCTCTATGCATATCACTAACAACAGGAAATAAATAATGAGACTATGATAAAATGTCCCCCTATTTTATATACCACAATATAATAATGAAATTCAATGGCTCCAACATTACTATAAAGAAAAAAATCGTCTTAATTGTAATTACTAAAACCTCCTTCTGGTCTTTTGAAGTTTGTTTTAAGCAGATTATGTGTTAATCATATCAAATCATATAATAACTAGATTAATTAGAAAACCGATTACCACAGGAATACATGACCAATAATAGTCAATCATAATGTGCTCCTAACAGTATCGATTAAGATTATACCTATTAGTGACGTAATATAACTGATAATTAAGATTTTCGATTCTTGGATAAAAAAGGCGTCTGTAAATTTTGTTCTTTTCAAAAGCTTTGTTAAAACTTTCCCATTTGCTACAATCTCCTTGCCTCCGACTCCCGCTTCTGAAGTGAAATGTATCGAAAGTGACGCCGGTCTTACATTTGCTCAACCGTTCAGGATTTATCTCGTTGCTTCTCAATTGAAGTCTGTAAGTGCCTTAGCGTGACCGGCATTTATTAAACCAAGTCACCGTGACAGATAACGTATACGAAAGAAAGATTTAAATTTGAAATATAAGTATACATATTATATATCTCAGTGAATTCTACTTTATGTACAGGTCTTTTAAAACTTATTATGTACAGTTTAAATGCTTATATCGTAATGAATTTTTATTATAAAAAACCATTTCTATTTGAATAAAATCTAATCAATTTTTCATTAGGTGCAAAATTAACCTGCCCTTGTTTTTGTTGGTCACAAACTTCATAAAGTAAAATTACATTATACTATGTATAAATACAAAAGGTTATTATTAAGGTTAAATACTGAATGTCCAAGTCCATCGAGCGAAATTGAAGGCCTCCTCATCTAAAACAATTGGTAACTACATCGAAATTATAGTGAAAAACGTATTTTTTATAGAATTCTGTATCATTTGATTCTCATGTAGCCTGTCACAGGGTTTTAAAGCATATAATATGAAAGTAATCCGATATATCTCTCATATTCCTTCTATTACTAATTCTTCGTTTCATAAAAATATCGTTAAGTCATAATGTCACAAAAATACCAATAACTTAGATTATCTGCATGCGTCTAGAGATATTGGAATGTAATTAGTTTCTTGGCATGCAGTATTTGCTCGTTATCTAGTCACAAATATTTCTTTAGTAGCATTTACTTGTAGACAATCTATTTAAATAGAAAATCTAGCTAAATAAGTTAACGTTAATTTTAAACGATTTGTAGTTTACAAAAGAAACACATGTTTACAAATATTATTATTTCAACATAAATCTTGGTTACCTGTTCATCGTAATAATTGAAATAAAAGTGCTGGTAGCTTGAAATGGAATGTTCTGGATACATTCGAAAATTTATGCTTCGGCGGTTCGGATATTTTGAGGCAATTAATGAACAAATAGTGACAATATGTTGCAAAAGTCGGTTACACTGCTCGTAGATACCGATCTAAATGTAGTTATGTTGACTGGACTAGGAAAACACTAAAGGAAAGCGATCTTAACAGTACCCGTAGCTAGCAAGAAGCAAGCAAGAGAAGTGTACCAGGAACACGCTACATTAAACCTGAATCCATAACATAAATGTCTATAATGTGATGTTTATTGTTATATGTATTATTAATACTAAACTCTAGTTTCATATATATAAAAGTTACGCAAAATAATACGTTGAATCATGATGCAAAGAGCCCAAACAACATTCTCATTGTTAAGCGAAAAATAAAAAAAATTGTTTTAGGTTAGGTTATAAAAGCTACTTTCTCTTTTAGCCGTTAACCGGAAATAAAACTCTTCGATTAGATGAATCAATAAACGATAAATGTGTTTCCTCAAAACATACTTATTATTTAAAGCCCTTTTAGACTGATTAAGAAAAAAGTAAAAACAGTTTAAGTTAGTGCTGCCAAAACCCCTTATTCGTAGTCTTATTAAAGTCTAGGCTGAGCGCCTTAAAACTGGACTAAAATGTAATGTAATCCTCCATGCTCAACGACCGGCCATTGAAGTAATAATAATTTCTTGTACCTCAAAATAATTTCGAAAGCCACGGCATTTCGTGTTGTAAATTGGGTAGTGTGCGCACAATCTAACTAAGCAAATAAGCCGACCGAATGAAGCATTCATTTAAAACATCGCAATAATTATCAAGAATATTTTTCCCGCCTTGGAATTCACTCCATATTCCGGGATGTAAGGAGTGTTTTGAGCGGGACTGTCACATTAAACGTCACACAAGCTTACTTAATTGTTTATTGCAGAGATTTTTAAAATGCACCAAATTTTCACTGCCTGGCTCACCGCTAACACTGTTCTTTCAATTTCATATCCATATTTATTTAAGAGTTAGCTCGTGAAGTCTAAAGTTTGTAATGTTTTAATCTTTTCCGACGTTCACTGTTTTCCAGAGATAGTATTTTTTTTAATACTTTTAAATAGTATGATTGTTCGGAAGTGCATTTTAGTAAATTTTGATGTTTAAAATGAAACGCGTCACATTTTCACATGTTTTATGGATATTAGTGCACATGAATGTGTCGTGAAGTAAATAAATAGTATAAATAAACGCCTTAGTATTACTTAATGGATAGTTTATCTGCAGAGAAGATACTATAACTGCCTTGTCTTAGATTTATCACAAAAAATTAATAAACTGTCGTTGAACATATCATGTTTTATAGGAAATTGTTTTGTTTTCTTCTTCTTTTGGATTACAATTAAAGGTACTCAACATTGATTGTAGAGAAGCGTAAGTCGTTCGAGAGCCATTCACTTCAATGAATGGGACTTTTAATTACAAGGGAGCGTTCGCCATTCTTTGAATTTCATCCGGCAACTGTAAATTGATATCGAACAAATTTAATCTAGAGATTTACTGTAATTCAATTTTGGCTTGCTAACGAATGGCTGGCAAAACGCTGGGCGTAAATTAGTTTTCTTCATAGTTTTTAATTGTGATTTTGTATGATTTATATTAAAATCGTTGACGAGACTTAGAATGACTTGTAATATTTTATTTAATTCTGCATGTAGGCACGTGAACGTAACCAAAGCCGTTCGATGATTTTGTAAATTGACGACATAAATTTTGGGTCCCTTGGTGGTCCGCTCTCACGACTGGGTTTTTATAAGGATATAATAATATATTTTTTTTATGGTAGCAGGTGGCAAACGAGCAAGTGGTTCACCAAATGTTTAGTGAACGCTACCCATAGACATCCGCAACAAGCAAATGTGTTGCAGATGCGTTTGCCTACCTTTAATAGACAGGAATAAGGATATTTCCTTTTCCCCGATAACACCCTCCCCGTCTAATCCTCTTCCCGTTCTCATCCTATTCTTATGAAGAAAGGGTGGGAAGGGGAAGAGGACTGAAATTAGGCCTCCGGCACCTCACTCATCAGACGAAACGCAGAGTACTTCTACTTCACGCCTGTTTTCTGTGAGGTCGTGGTATTTCACCGGTCGAGCCGGCCCATTCGTGCAATAGATGTTGTTGTTGCAGACTCTCCCACTGCTAAAATAATAATGGTTTATTCATAAAACACACAAACAATATATGTTACACAATAATGTTGACTTTTTGTTGTTAAATTACAGCGCTACAATCAATTTTGTGTTAGCACTCAAACTAGGCCTAGCCTGTATCTAGATGCTAGCGAGCGGAAATAATAAAAAAGTAATACTAAAAATACAATACAATAGTAAGTATAGCTAATAAAACAACAATAGAGCTTTAGAAAATAAAAATTAGACTATTTGGAAATAAAAAATAAGTTTTCAGTGTCCGTGTTTTAAGTTCATGTCTGTTTACAGAAGATATAGACTCATTTATATTTTTATTTATTTTTTTTGTATAAAAATGGGCCAAGAATTTTATTAAATTGTCTCACAAAGAAAGTTCTGTAGGTAATATAAGGGCACACTCTATCTTTTCTTCGCGATGAAAGTTGTTCTAAATCATAGCTTATATTTTTATGCTGGCTTAAGACACAGTCAAGGACAAATAACTGCCTTATAGTTAATACATCGCATTGGACATACAGTTGCTGTGTAGGGAATTTGAATGATTTGCAGGTAATAACCTTGAGTAATGTTTTCTGTGCTCTTTATGTTATGAACATAAGTCCAGATAAGACACTCATAAATAAAATAAATCTCGTAACTTAGAGGGGTGGACGGCGATTTCGCATTTCCATTTGACATCGTCACAGCACACCTGTCTCGCTTATTCTTAATTCATATGTCTCCTCATAACAAGTTCGTCGTCTACGGGGACGTCGTCATTATTAATCACTTTTCATGTTGAATATAAACTAAACATATAATTATTGTATAGATGTATGAATGTAGAAGAACCGAGAGAGGTGTGCTAGGATCGCGCCAAATGGAAATTCATAATCTCTGCCTACCTCTCTGCGTTACAGCGCATATTTATTTATAATTATTTTTACTTTCGGTATATACGAAAGTGATATAAGGCACAGGGTGAGGAAAGCATAAAATACGATTGCTTCGCCCAACCTATTTCACAGGTTTAGCTCCCACTTCCACACGTGCAGAGGGAATAGGGTTATTTTATGAGCGGTCGTAAACCAGGTAACGAGGTTTAACGGACTAGCATACACCAAACGAAAATCAAAGAAGGAAACAAATTGTTATAATAAACTTCATGTCTGTTGATATAAAAAAAAAAAAACATTTATTGCCTTATTTTAATAACAACAATTTTTTTTAAAACGTGAAAACCAAAATACCAGGCAGGTTTCAGTGTTGTTTTGTAAGGGACTTCTCATACTCTAGTGTTATATCGAATATATTTTCCAAATTTAAAAATGCCAACGATCACGTCTCTGCATAAATTACACAGGTATATATATGTCGCCGACCGATTCTCAGAGCAGACACTTTATAGTTGGGCTAGGCAAATTCTAAACGGTCGGCACATTCTAAGTTGAACGAATCATTGTCAATATGCCGTATCATTTCCAGTCACTTTCTAATGGAGCGAAGTCATTGGACAAAGTACGGTACGCATATTGTGAATATGATAAAAATGTAGTTCGACAAAACAAAACGTCCGCGCTGATTGGTCGAAACTCGTATCCTGCGCCACTTCTATTCTTTTGATGGCAAACTGTTGCTAAACGTAAACAAACAAAATGTGCTTGTGAAGTTATTTTCAATTATTTTCGTACCATTAGTAAACGAATTAATTACATTTACATACTGAACTAAATTGTGGGAATTGAAGACAGTGATAAATAATTATTAGTGAATTCAACTATATGTTTTTTGTTTCAATAATTTTAAATGTTTAAGAAACCTGTGTAATATTGTTTGTGACGTTATTATCCAGTTGATAAAGGTTTAAAATTCATTTGGTTATTTTTCATTGTCCATAACCTGTTGGAAAATAAATAAGTTGTGTAATTAAATAAATAGTTACAAATTATACGAAAATAATTGAAAATAAAATCACATTTAATTGTTTACGTTTAGTGACTGACTAAAGGATGACTGTAATGACTGGCAACTAATCAAAAAAGCGGGTCTCAAGTTTCAACCAATCAGCGCTCAAAGTTCTATTTGTAGACATTCACGTCTATTGGATAAATATGCGCCTGCCTTACGTCGCCTCTTTGTAAAGTGCCTAAAAAGAATTGGCACATTCTCAATAACTCGTTAAACTGACAATGTGCCGACCGTTTAGAATTTGCCTAGCCCGATTATAAAGTGCCTGCCCTTAGAATCGGTCGGTGACATATACATGTGAGGTCACTTAAATTGTTTGTGATGTATTGAAACCCTCGAGTCCCTTACATTTTCTTATGTATGAAGAACATAAGACGGCCTAGAGCAATCCATTTATTTTATTACGAATGCGACGGCTCGTTGTATTCATTGCAATAAATTTAATGACCTGTGAATATAATTTCAATTCTCAATTTTATTTTGATTCATCTTATAAATATGGTATAAAATGTAATTTTTGCTAAATAATTTTCCGGTATACCATACCACTTTGGAAAAGATTAGTCGATTTCCGAGAATGCTGTGCTCTTCAAAATTTCAAAATTCAAAGTTTTTGAATGAATTGAATCTGTGATTCGACATAACTTGCGGTCGCGCGGTTGCAGTATTTTTGTTGTTAATAAATAAACAGTAACCTTTGTATCACATAAAATAAGGTATGAAAGCTGAAAATTCCATCCATATTTAACAACAAAGGCGGCCTGACCCAAATTGAGACAACGGCCTATTAATGTTCCAAATGTCAGAATGAATCATCAAGTCGTCGGCATTTGGTGAAGCGTCATGTTACATTCAAATACCGTATCGGTTATACTGTGAGGTTCTAATTGATCATGATTGAATCCTAGTTTAGCATTTGGGTAATTCTCTATCGAATATATATGCTATAGAGATACTAGACCAAATAATAGACATTGAATTGATTTAACAAATTTATTTCAAACAGAAATAAGGAACTTATTGCGTTATTCGTTTGTTTGGTGGGGGGTCTAGACCGAAAAAAAATATAAGAATTAAAAATGCCACAAAAAAGCGACATCTTATTGCAGTGATTTGGAGGAACTTCCCGATCCTTTAAATTCTCAGAATTTGTTTCTTATTAGCGACACTATCGAAAGGTGTAATAACACAGTGTATTTTTTTTTCATATTCAACTAGTTTGATTCCTGGCTAGGAATAATGTTTTTCAAAAATCTAATGCAGTAAATGATGCAGATTTAGTTTCATCAAAATCAGGCCCGAGACTCCTTATTTTTCGCTATTCCTCGTAGTTTCGGATTCGGCCATGCACGCCGTTTGAAAAAATCACCTGTATGTTCAAGAAAGGTCGATTATGATGAAATTTGCAGGAAATCTTCAGATTCTGAAGTTTGGTAGCGATCGGATCTATAAATTAAGATAACATAGTTTTAAAAACTTATAACTATATATTGGTTCTTTGAAGACGTACCAATCGATAAACCGGTCGGCTAACGTGATTTTCCTTACAATACAAATGTATCACCCTTTTTAATTTACAGTGTTAAGGTACAAGATGAGATCTCTTCAATCCCATAAATGGCTTTTAATTACTGTAAGAGTGTCGGCCATTCTTTGAAATTCATTAAGTAACTAGAATTTGGACTCGCGCAGTTTTAATTGGCGAGGCGAAGAGGGGACCGAGGAGTTCAGTACTGCTTTCAAAAGATCTGTCGCGGCTCGCTCCACTTTTACTTTCTTTAATTAATTATAATTAAGCGAAAGTAGATCTTATTGTTGGTTCATTAAATTATATTTTGGTATGATAGATTGCATTCAATGCTTAAAGACGTTTGATTTGTACCGTGCTCCTGAATATGCTTGTTATGTTTTATATTAATAATTATTCTCAGAGTATTCCAGTGATATTATTATAGTTTGATCTCCTAGTCAATGATTTGGATTCCAGTTTGACTACACATTTTAATTTTTGTTTTCTGTTTAGAATAATTCACTCCCTTTCCTTCTCCTGTCTCTTCTAGTGCCTTTCCAATTCTTGAAGACTGGTAGTCCACTCCTTGAATTTAGTTTTGTTCTGGGCAAATCTGCAATTATCATACCGAATCTAGTATAGAGGACTGACAAGAAGCTCTTCTTCGTGTTTGTCGTTTGATAGTTAGCAGGATGAGATGAGCAGGCAGCAGATATTCAGGCGATGATTTGTGATTTGAATACGATATAGGACCTCCTTAGGGAGGTCCTATATCGGCAAAGGGCAATAAAAAATTTAAAAAAAATAGTAGAAAAACAAATATGCATAGAATAGTAAAAAAACCATAGCAATGTTCAAATCAAAGTTAGATGTCGTATAAAACATTCAAGTAAATAGGGTTGAGTGAAACGTTTCACATAAAGCGTGGCGAAGTGGCGACGGCCGGCGCGGCGACCGAGCCAATAAAATCCTAGGAATAAATCTACCCTTGCAAGGAGCCGCCGCGGCCCCGCGGGGCTTGCGTGCCGGTGCTTCTGTGGTATGGCCAAGAATACTCTAACGCTCATTGCTTTTACAAACATAATAAATTAAAATAATATTAATTATTAAAAGTCATGTTAAGTTCATTTTAGTTTGCGAAACGAACTACGTTAACTATGGCAATCCACACGTAGTGAAACTCTTACAACTTGAGAAAGATTTATTTTGCGTAACTGTATTATCGCAGTAGAGTTTTAATATCGGTATTTGAATGTATCTTTTATGTTATATACCGTAATGAAGTGTCATTTATTTAAATAACAAATATTTTCCATCAGTAATATTTATTTAGAAGAAAATAAAAATATTTCATCACAGTTCATTATCAGCTAGGATTCCGTTTACTTTTAATTTTATTGAGAAAATGGAAAATGCCCTTTGGTCTATTCCTATAACGGCGACTACTTTCGTTCGCGATAATTAACTACATATGTATGTTTGAAATCTCATAGTGGCACATATATTAAATTGGTGTCCATACAAAAGAGCAACTTACTACTACCATTCTTTAATCCGATGTCATACATGTGCAAACATCACAGTAAAAACATGGCGGTTAGTAACACATCCGCTACACGCTTCGTTTCCGCTTATGGCAGGTTTCCTGGCCGCGCCGCTAATGTTATATCGATCTGGTAGTTTGGCAGCGGTTACAGTCCGTGCCATGCGGCACACGTCATCGGCCTGTTGGGTGAGGGAGGTATCCACCTTTAGAATTTGCCGACTAATACCAAATCGCATCTTGAGCTCGTTTGGGGACCGAAGGCAGACGTAACTTTGTATGGCCGAGCTACTGAATTCGAAACGATATCATTAGATCAAAGCGTACCTACGTTTGTGTTTTGTTTTCATTTAATATTGAGTATGTCGCAATGTTTGTTTTATAAAATTCCGTAACTATTGCCTTAAGTTATATATCAAAGGCGTCATTGTCAGGTGCAGATAAGAATGGTGTAACTTTTTGAAACATTAATTATTGTTTTTTTCGCGTTGGCGAAGTTAGTAAGTTCGAACATTTTTCCAGGATTATTAGACGTAGGTACTGTTGCTCACGCTTATGTGAACATTACAAGTTTATTCTTTGTTTAAGTATCTTAATGAAGACAATATCAATGTTCAGATTAGGCGGCAGATAATGCAATACAATTCTCGGTCTATCTATCGATTAAGTCCGTTAGAATACAATTAAAGAAATTGGTCGCTTCGTTTGGTAAACACGTGGAATAGAATAATAGACGACAATATGTTGTCTATGCAAATAAATGGCTACCGGACAAACGTCGAGAGTTTCTCTCACTTGATCGGATTATGTATGCCAATATTATCGTTGGTAAATAAATTAATGTCAAGCATATATTTGTAATTATATTTCTACAATAAAAAAATAAATAAACTTTCACGTATTTCATCCCTATTGGGTTAGACAGAAATAACAATCGCTATGCAATTTTTTCATTACGTTTATTAGGTTTCGAATGTGACTGTAGCTAGGAAACTCGTTTGAATAATTCTGTTAGAATTTATTATCACACACTCCAGACAAGTCGTAACGCTAATACTCCAAGTACAAAAAATATATTATGTTTCAAAATCACAAAAAGAGTGTATAATTTACTTTAAAATAAAATAAAAACTTGTAGTAGTTATCCTAAATAATGTAGTTTAAAAACACTGTGAATGTTAAAGTTTTGCAGTTTTATAATGAGTGTACATTTTAGTTTAGATTTTTTTAGGAATTGAAGAGACCGCGTAGTAGAGAGTAAATAAAAATAGTCGTGTTAAATAGTTTAATTTGTTAAGTTTAAAATTACAAGACACTATTATTACGTAGGAATACTCCTTAAGTGACATCCATTGCTTCCCAGAGGATAAGTTTATATTGGACGCTAATTGATTAGATAATATTTAAACACTCGATTAAAAAGCACATGTTCGTACGATATAAGATGCATAACTATACAAATATAATACAAACACGAGCAGCTACTGACAATGTTGCTTGTTGCGGCTCAATCGAAGTAAGTACCGGGACCTCGGAGAATACTGGCGCTAAATAGAGGTACTACGATTCATTACTTCGGCGTGTTGTCCAGTGATGAATAAATCCGGACGCTCGGATTAATTAGTATTTCACAACTGTATGGTTCTCGTGTAACTTCCCACGTCGTAAGACTTATGGACTGTTCTGTCTCCATTTGGTATTTCCAAACCGGT
>JWHW01037142.1:58051-89732 GCA_000931545.1 Papilio glaucus | reverse complement strand
AACAACCGATTTCCAAACACAGTTTATCTCTGTAAGGTGTACAGTACCTTAGTGTAAATATATATCGTATCGGGTATTCCTAGTAAAATAGCTTGCGGTGTGTATCTGCAAACATTAAACTGACACGTAGGAGGCAATTAGCATGATTATTATTGTAATACGCAGAAAAATCGAGTAACTCGTGCTTAGTACAAATATTGGCATAGGACAGAGGCCTAGGGCCTTAGTCTTAGTCCGTAGACCATCCTCATCTCATCGGAATATGATACAGTCATGTGCCATGCTCGCACGCCGTGCAGGGCTTACTTTAATTAGTTTTAAGTGGTATAATCGTATAACTCCGTAAGGGATCAAATGATATCGCTGCTCGCTCATTTCTCGTGAATTGGACATTTTAATCGTTGTGTAAATTGGTAATAAAGCAATATATGTTTCTTGAATCGGAGAAGATTTTGTTTTTTGATTATTGTTTGCCCTAAAAGTCTACCGTTTCACAATCATTTAGTAGTATTTAAATAATTGCCGTACAAATTGACATTAGTATAAAATACGACATAAGATTGGGCTTATTGTTAGATTCTGGGGGTCAATGTGGACGACGTCAAATGAAACTCGAGTTTAACATTCCGTAGTACGTCAACATAAACCTGACCCCTAAAATCGTCAACGGTGAGTTACTAGCGTTTTTACGATTTAACAGTGTTGGTTCGAGATGTAGCTGGGCGACCCACTTGTGATTTATCAATATACATATTATCTAACATATAACCTAGGTCCTGATCAAATAACAGATGGGGGTCATAAATTTCTTGTGCCGTATATTATATAAATATTTGTCTGATAGTTAATAAAAAATATTTAATTTTTTATTGTAACGTCATTTTTAAAAATGTACAAAATTATTTCTTGTTGCCAGGACAAAGATGGGAAAAAGAAAAGCAAGAATAAAGAAGGTGAGTATGATTTTTAATTTTAAATAAAGTCAAAAATGAAATATAAATGCAGCTAGTTTAAATATTTTGAAAAATAACTAAATAGACTTTGATGTAAAAAATTTAAAGGATAATAGTATAACGTATTTCTTACTTTACTTGCTTGCTTCCTTTGGATGTCATGGTGAGTAAAATTTACATGGAGTTAACTTACACAATTCTTGTATGACAATTATGTAACAAATTATCTATATGTGTAATGAGTATTTTCTTTTTTTTTAAAGAAATTAATGCAATGATACTAGCTGTAGTGAAGTGAGCTTAACTCATCGTAAGATCCTGTTTTATAATATTTAGCATTTGAATGACATTTTGCATTATCTCACTGAAATTTTAGGTTCCAATAAGATTTATATCAAATCATCCATAGCCAGTATTTATCATCAGTTTTATAGCTTTGGGCTATGCCTTGGGATGGAGCTAAAATAGTTTTTTTTTTGTGGAAATTCTCATTTTTACGAATTACGAAAAAGTGCCTATATAGATACATTTAAAAATAAAAACCGTATACAGTTTCATTCAACCGTATTCATCAAATCAAATTCATATGTTTTTTATAGATAAAAACAATTTTTTTCCTCTTTATGTTTCTATGATTGCTGAAATTAAAAGTAATGTTTTTTGTCGCTTGTTTTAACCAGCACACGATAGGTGGCAATACTCGCAGAAATAATGTTGATACAATTTTTAATTCAAATAATAAATTTTGTAATAATAATGGTTAAATATTACATAATTTCAAGTTCGATATTATCGATCTAGAATTTAATATCCAACTTCTGCTCACACATTTAAAATTGATTTGTTTAAAAAAAAGTCTGTAAACACAATGAAATTTGTGTTATTACAGACCCTTCAGTGCTGATAGAGGGCGTGTTGTTCCGCGCGCGCTATCTGGGCTCCACGCAGCTGGCGTGCGAGGGCCAGCCCACCAAGGCCACCAGGATGCTGCAGGCCGAGGAAGCCGTCTCCAGGATCAAGGTAATGATGGAACTTCGGTACGCAGACCTCGAACGACACCTTATATGAAACAATATGTAACCGGAAAATATTAGCTGACCACAAATTTGAAGAAACCCGATTGCAAAAAATATATCTAGTATATTGTATATACAACATTTTGGTTATGATATCGTTAACAAAGATTTCGGAAAAGCCGTACCTCAATAAATGAAAGTTTTTCATTTAATTATACAATGAAACGTCAAAGTTTCTTTAAATTTGCAGTCGTTAATTACAACACAAAAATTTATGTTAAGATCACTTTTTAAAATCTTAAAATATTACCAAATTATTTGACAAGAGATTCAAAATTATTAATCACACTTTGAATTCTTAAATGTTAACTTTTTGTTTATATATATGATAAAATACCTTAATATTTTTAATACTTAACCACTTTTGAATAACTTTCCACTGCTCAATCCTTAGTTTAAATATTATTTTAATTTATTATATTTTTCCCTATTAATACACTAAACAATGTACATTTACACGCATTGTAATAAATCTGAAGGCAAATTACCGTTTGCCCGTGTGAATCGGTACTATTGTATAAATATCATATATATTTCGTAGTTTTGTATAAAGAGCATGAAATTACATCCTACTGTGTTGTGCACCAATTCGCTTTAAATTGTGCTATGTTGGTCACAAACGACAAATGTTTGTACCAACAACACCAAACCTTATGCCCCAAATTTTAAGAAAAACGTTTTGTTGTATGTGTTTTTTTCACTTTAACTGGACACAGATTATATAGCACATTTTATTGTATATTTTAACCCTACGTCTACGTCATATAAATTAATATTGGTTTGACAAATGTGGACAAACAATTATTCACGCATTTCTGTTAATATAATTTTCATCTGTACGTAATTTCATGCTCACTAGAATTAGTGATTTGAGAATGCTAGTGGGATATCCTTTTTTATCCTTGTATCATATGTACCAATTACAATACCTAAAAGTATAAGAAAAAAAAATAAGACAGAATTCCTAGTGAAACGCGTGGCCGCCAGACAGTTTACGCTCGTATTGACATCGCACTAGAGTATTTTTTTCAGTGCCCTCCTCACCCCTCGACCCGACCGGAAGATTGTCGGATCCCGTATTGGCCCGGCTAGCCTCCTCTGGATATGTTTGTCGCTTGATCCGCTTGTGCCATGCTTTGTGATGTGTTTGTTTGATCTTTTGTTTAGTGTCAGTAATTTACGATGATATCGTTGAAATGATTTTATTAGCAATTTTAAGCATGTTCGCAGCGGGCTTGAGAGCTACGCTAACGCCTTCGTTCTATAATCATAACTACCACAGATTAAAATTGTGCATGCTGTACTTTCCAGTTTTGATAAACATTAATTTTAATTGTGTATTGTACACGTTAATTTTTATAATAGCGTTCACAATTTTATCGTTGATTACAACCAACCATTTGCTTTTGTAAATGGATGTTATGAATCCAATAAAGACTACCCATTTAAAACGTATGAATGCCGAAGACGTATCGACCGCTTGGCCGCTCAAAAGTTGATCATACATTTACCATTAGCGCACGTTAGCATGAGACGTCCCGATTCACACCGGCTGAGGTGCCTCACACGACGCAGATCGCACGGACATGGGCCTAGCTTGACGCAGCCGCACAATAACAGACCTTATGGTTAATAATTTTAAAGTTAATTTTACGTTAGGTCCGCTTTCATACATATGGACGGAACTCGCCCGCTTCTCACATCATTGTCGATTTTTGTGATGTATTGGATTGGATTTGTTTTGCTTGCTTTGGCGCCTAACTATATTTATTATTCAACCTATCGTGACTGACAAGGACATTCGTAATGCAAGCAAACATACGTTGATTACACGTCATTGGTATAGAAATTAAATACTATACTACGGTCATACTGTTATAACACTACGTACGTAGTAAGATATTACAGACGGTTAATAATCGCACTAATGTCTTGTTATTATAAAGTTTATTTTATCTCAACCGAATCAGTATTTGCCCGTCTAATTTGGTCATTGATGCTTTGCTTACAAAACTATGGTCAATAGTCTTGCAACATATTTATTATCTCAGGTAGTTCATACATTGGAATACCTTGGAATACTCATAAGGTGTATTTCAACGGTTTTTTTTTTACAATAAAACTTTTAAAAATATTACAACTTAGATTGAAAGTTAAAACTGTAAACCGCGCGTTCATAACAACTGTTTTAATGGGTAACAATATATTTTCATATAATATGATTGTTTGTTTGTTGCAAATAAAGTCAAAAACTACTGAATTGATTTTAAATATTCTTTTACCGCTAGAAAGAACTTCTATTAGGGAGTAATATAGATTTTTTTGTTTGTCTATCTCTCTGCCGGGGCGAAGCCGGGGCGTGAGAGAATAATAAAATTAAAGTACGTAGCAAAAATAAATGATTAAGAAGCGAGCAAAACAAAGCGTTGTAAGTGAGAAGCGTGCCGAGTGCCGTGCGGAGGAGGTTAGCCGGTGTTGTCCGCAGTGGGGCTGCGAGGGGCCGTACTCTGGGGTGTACGCGGCCCCCGCGGCCGTGTTCCGCCTCGCGTTCCTTGGCTCGGTGGAGGTCGACGAGGACTCGCGCCGGAGGAAGAGGAGGCCCAAAAAGAACATGGTGGAGGAGGCCGTCACTAAAATCAAGGTTGCGGACACATACTCAAATTTTTAAAGCTAGTTAAACGTCATTAAATTGTGATTTTTTTACTTACGTGTCTACAGAAGAACTTCAACCCATATGATTGTTACGGATGCTATGGGTAACACTTACTCGTTTGCCAACTTCCATATTTTATTTTGTAACTTAGATGGAAATGTCTTCTTGGCTAAATTACGTATTTTATCTTGTCTGTATTACTTGAACCAAATAAACTTAAACGAAATAAACGCAATAGAGTTAAAATATTAAAATTTCTTTAAACTGACTGATATTGGAGAATATAAATTATTCCTCTGAATAAGGATTGAGAATAAACACTTGGATCCTAAGGGATACAAGGGAGAAAACAAAAAAAAGCGCATATAAACAAAACATAGACTAGACGAAAACAAGTGCAAAATGAAAAAAAAACGTAAACAAGCATATTTTAATCATCGTTTAAGATTTTAGACATAATAAATAAAAATAAAACTTTAGATTAATTGTGGGTTAATAACAATTAAACATAAGATTTATGGATACTCGAAAGCAAAATTATTCCATTTTTTTTAAAGTACTTGTATAGAAGAAGAAGAAATTGTTAGTAAGTTAGTTTAATATAAAAATTACGTTTAGACCGCTGAGAAATGTGCTATAAAATAATTTAAAATGAAATGAAAAAAAAAAATCATATGAATGTTGGGTAATATTTAAAAAAATTCTGGCGACTTTTATTTGGGATATTGATACGACACTTTCTAGTTCCCTTTTTTTGTAATACAAACATCTCACTGGCTTTCTCCAACACTATTAATTCCATGTAGCTGACCTGTCTGTCTGTCGTACGAGAAATGTTTTGGCTTCTTTAATTTTATTCTAACTACTACTAATGTATCGATGTCATTTTCCTTCGCTATCATTGGATGTCAACAGGCTTTGGTAAGTTTTGTTTCATTTATTTTTATATTAATATGCAATTAGCTTCATTTAATTTTAAAGGCCAATACCTTCAGTGTACTCTTTTCAATTAGGAATAAGAAATATCTATTTAATTTATTGTAAAACAAATAAATTGAGCGTACATCCATTACAGTGGGTATTGATTCTCAAAAAAAAAAACAATTCATATTAACTTTGAAGTTTTCGTATCCGAGAAAAAAGGTCAAGGTTGTTCTCATCGTTTAAAAAAAACACGCTTATATATGTATTTATAGCGAGAGAACTGGAGGCTCTACAACAAGAGCAAAGAACTCTTTCATTGTCTGGCCGGTTGATGTGGTTAGTAAGATACTTGCTTTTCACGCCGTAGATCGTGGGTTAGATTCCCACCCGGGACGGACATTTGTGTGCACGAACATGTCTGTTTGTCCTGAGTCTGGGTGTAATTATCTATTTAAGTAAGTATTTACAAAAGAAAAGAAGTATATCAGTTATTTGGTTTCTCTCTCTGCTCTGCTCTGCCTAGTTTGGGATCAGATAGTGAATCATATCCCAGGGTATTATTATAGGTAACACGAAATATAATTCGTTTGATTACTAAAAAGTTGGTTAATCACATATTAAGTTTTGGTATGAGAATGGTCGAGATTCTCGTACGTTTAACTATTTCTGTAGTTAATTTTGGAATAAAGTTTACAATATAAAAACATAAAAATAACGATAAAAACGGATTTCTATTGTTCGCAGGCACCCGAAGGCGAAAACCAACCGAGTACAGAAGTAGACTTGTTCATATCGACGGAGAAGATCATGGTGCTGAATACGGAACTGAAGGAGATAATGATGGACCACGCGCTGCGGACAATATCGTACATCGCCGACATCGGAGACTTGGTCGTCCTCATGGCGCGAAGAAGATTCGTGCCGCACGAGAACGAATCCGATCAGCCGAAACTGAACCGTACACCTAAGATGATTTGCCACGTTTTCGAAAGTGAAGAGGTGAGCGTTGAAATTTGCAAATGTTCTGTTGTCATGTCATCTAGTAGCATTCTGAAATGTGCATATAACTAGTGATTTGATTGACAGATGACGCAGGAACTTAAGTTTTAATTCGGAACCAGATCAAATAATATTTTTACAGAGGTAGCCAGCCAGCAGCAAAATAAAAAGTGTAAAAGATAATCTCCCATAAAAAAAATATCTAGGCATTTTTTTTCCACGACACACATAAATAGTTGACATATTGTTGTTACTTCCAGGCGCAATTTATAGCTCAATCGATCGGCCAAGCATTCCAAGTCGCATACATGGAGTTCCTGAAGGCCAACGGCATAGAAGACCATAGCTTCGTCAAAGAGATGGACTACCAGGAGGTGCTGAACAGCCAGGAGATCTTCGGGGATGAGCTGCAGATGTTCGCGAAGAAGGAGCTGCAGAAGGAGGTTGTGGTGCCGAAAGCCAAGGGGGAGATCTTGGGAGTGGTTGTAGTGGAGTCCGGGTGGGGATCGATGCTGCCCACCGTGGTGATCGCCAACCTTGCGCCGGCTGGGGCTGCTGCGAGATGTGGACAACTTAATATTGGTAAGAAGATAACATTTATTAATCCTTACACCGAATTTTTATATTCCATGCAATACTCATGCTATGTATGCGTAGTATTACTAAAACATTTATTTTCTTACAGGAGATCAAATAATAGCAATAAATGGTGTAAGCCTAGTCGGGCTGCCACTATCAACATGTCAAACCTACATAAAGAACTCCAAAAACCAGACTGTGGTGAAACTTACTGTGGTGCCGTGCGCACCCGTGGTGGAGGTCAAGATCAAGCGGCCGGACACCAAGTACCAGCTGGGATTCAGCGTGCAGAATGGAGTGGTGAGTAGACCTATTCTTTTAAACTGAAGACTTTAAATAGTTTTTACTGTTCGATGGGCAAAAAAGAGTCACCTTCAGATTGGGGCAGTCAATGTTTAGGCATCCGAACTGCAAGATGGAACTATGGTTTGATCGAGGTTGTGGAAGCGCACTTGATGAGGGTGTCAATAGACCGATCGACTGTGGCGATTCATGAGTTAGCAGAGCTTTTGTAATTAGTATAATTGTTGTAGATCTGCAGCCTGTTGCGCGGCGGCATAGCGGAGCGCGGCGGTGTGCGCGTCGGCCACCGCATCATAGAGATTAACGCACAGAGCGTGGTCGCCGTGCCGCACGAGCGCATCGTCAACCTGCTTGCCACCTCCGTCGGCGAGGTGAGCTCACACCAGTAACAACTCTTAACGCGTAGAGCGTGGCCACCTTCAATCTAACTATCCGCCAAACTTTTTTGTGGAGTAGTTTATCTAACAACTGGATGGGTAGATTGGAGATAAATGCACAACATAAACGATATCCCCCTTTTGCAGATACTAATGAAGACAATGCCGACGTCAATGTTCCGGTTGCTGACCGGGCAGGAGAACCCCGTGTTCATTTAAGTGCGCGTCTCGCCGCCGATAAAAAGTGCCTGCTTACCTCACGCGCCCCTCTTGCCCCACCCTCCCCTTCACGCCGAACGCCACTACGACAGCTGGGCCACACGCCGACTACGACATAGCCCATTGATACAGGACATATGTTAGGAAAGATCTAAATCAACTATTTTTGTTACTCTAACATTGTTGGAATTAACCAATTTATCAAAAGATATTAAAATATTACGTGTCCGGAATAACATGAGACTTAAATGCAAAGACGTAATCATCACGCAGTAGAAAAAATCGTCAATTTGTACTTGTGCGTGTTCCTCACTGTGTACAGGAGGGATGAACGCAAGCCGCGTGAGTCTCTTGTTATTCTGCGCGCATAATATTTTTTCATACTTCGCTAATCTATGGTTTATGATTTGTGTAGCCTATGATTTGATTTTAGTACACAAAATTTGTGATGATAACTAAGTAACCCATAATTAAGCTTAGAAATTAGATTATCCAATCCTAAAGTGAAATTTAAATATACGAAAAAAGGAAAAAATCTATCCCTCGTCGGCGATTCACGATTATTTCGATAAAAATGTCTATGGTAAAAGGAACAGTATTTTTGTATTCGATATTCCAATACTAACATTTTTATATCTTTACAAGAGATATGGGCTCGGCTGTCAGTACAAATACTCAATAACACGACCACGGGAACTGATCTGATGTCCAACAGGATGCTTACAATGCTTACTTGGCTATACTAAGTTAGTTCATAAGTTGTATATCGCTCTTGATCAATTGTTTGCACTTGCTATAGTATATAATTTATATTATACCTATTTTATTTTGAACTGGATCTGTTTGAGAAACGGAGAGAGCTGCTGATATTTCAACTTAGAACTCCACAATTAAATTTCTAAAATCACTAGCCGTTAAGCTTCAAGTTTTAAAAGATTTTGATATGTTTTAAACAGACTTTTCATCAAAACACCGTTTCGAAAAGTAGTAGACAATAATGCAAAAGTTATGTATAATCTAAACATAAAAAAATTTAAGCTACTGATTGAATAAGAAAACATATAAAATTGCATATTAAATATTTACCATAAATATCAGTTATATTACGGTAATCGTGTGAACATTATTTGTATTTGTAGTAATACATCAAACATTTATTAATGAATAATTGTATTGCCTATTACTAAAATTAATAAACCTGCATTTCATCGCTCTCTATGGAAGCTTTAGAATTTTTTGAGTCTGTAACCTTTCTTTGACAGATGTGTCATAGATTATATAGCAAGTGCAAATGCATTGAAAAAGTTATTCATGACATTGTCAAATATTCCTTGAAAAAAAAATTGTATGTGTAAATTAAATATAAAAACCACTCATATCTGCTTAGATATATATTTAATTAACTGATTATCTGTTAAGTTAATAAGTGGGCAATAGTGGAGAACGTCTGAATATTATAAGTATCGTTAGCACGCCATGTTTGCCATAGACTATCTCGATTTTTATGCGTTACTTATAGTCTTTAAGTATTTAATAAATATTGTTGCCATATTCTTTTTAATTTTAATTCTAAGTTTTTGCATCTTTTCGTTCGTACATTCTTTAATGCCATTCCATTTTAGTTGTTATTTTTATAGAACCATCATTTTGTTAATATTTTATGTTTATTTATATTTAAAATTCTATTTGGTGTTTTTTCTTTTATTTTGGTATCGATAACTTCCATCTTCAGAACCATAGTTCAAAGTGATTTCATGCTAATTAAGTTACATAGCTGAATACACTGATCCAGTCTTAAAATAATTGCAATGTTGACTACAACACATGTAATAAACATTAAATAATGTAATAATGTATGGTAACATTGTTTCTTATCCGCTAATTGTCGACACTGTAGCGATTCAATGCTGCCAACATTGAAGCGTAATGTGCTACAAATTAAAATAAAAAACTTCGTGACTCCTCGATATAGCGAGCGCGGGTTGAAAGTGATCATATTTAATAAAAATGAATTGATTAGTAGATACCTATTAATAATAAATAAATAAATAAACATTATTTCGTGTAGCGTTTCAAAAGATATGTCATATTTTGTAAATTTTATAGTGTGGCTATAGCAGTACTATATAATCTATATTAATATCTATGTTCGTAGCTAAGCTTAGCGCTCTGAGGACGAGTTTTTATGTTTATTTATATATGAAAAAAAAAATATTATTAAAAGAAATTGTGTATTGTAACTCGTACGTATCCCTCTTACGGAAACCCGCTTCTTTCTATTTATCCTATCAAGGAACGCTTTCCTAATGTGTAGGTCTTTCTTTCTCTCTCACTCTTATTATTCTGTATCCTTCTTTATAAGGCCAGTGTCGACTAACATTTGAGTTAGTAATTTTAAACTTTACTTTTAAAATTAAATTATTTATTATATTGCAAACGTTTAAATTAACTATGTAACTTATGATTTTTTATTTTGTTAAATTCATTGGCCAATATTTTATCTTCTACGGCCATCAAATACTTAACACCATAATCATTCACTCTTTATAACAAATTTAATGTTTTGAATTTCCTTTTATGATTTTTTCTTTGTCTTCTAAAAACCATTCCAAAGAGTTTTTATTTAATTTATTAAAAAATGAATTGTGTCGACATTGGCCGCGCCCTGTTACTTCGTGAGCCGTGTACGTTCAAGTTGAATGTATAAAGATACTATATGTAATCTGATGTGTAATTTTATATTGCTAGCTGTTGTGAATAAGATTTATTTACATTAAAAAAACCACAGATAATAAATAGCGTTTATCGTGAAAGCTGGTACATACGGTAGGTGACACTGTGAAATAACTATTGTTGTTCTCATTTCTAAGAGTATTATTCTAGTCTGCATTAAAGTTAAGAATAAAGTGAACAAACTGACACGCAATCTTTTATTTGTCCTTCCCATCCATTCAATCAATATGGCTTTAGAAATCAACGTTTTTATAATAGATCTGATTTTCTGATGTCAGCTGTTGCAGGAATGGCTGACTAGAGCGACGAAATACCACGATCTCTCGATACAGGCATTAGCTTCTTGCTTTAACATCATCATAATGTAACTACTTCTTTAATGTTTAAATTTTTTAAATGCATCGAACCTATGAAGATTCGATACATTTTACACCTACAATAACTTTGTGCTGTATTTTTATTGGGCAATATGATTGAATCGCCCCTTGCACTGAAACGGTCAATTATATTAACCCAATAACTTTGACGGCTCAATGTTTTCGTGTGAGCAGACGTACCGAGTGTTGGGTGTTCCGTTACCAAGATGCAGCAGCATTTTAAAACATTAAAAAGGGAACGTCGAAAGATGAATTCATTTGACGATTTCCCTTCCTTTTAAGTTTTATTACTTTCTACGCCCAATCAACACAATCAAGGCGAAACACAGACTATAAAATATGGCGCAATATAGATCCTACACGGTGATGAAAAATATGGCGCAATAAAAATTAAACGTGTAACGGGTGTCTTCGGGGCGTTGCGTGTGAAGTGACACAGAGACTTTGAAAACGCCAAAGGTTTATTTCGCACACAGAATAGAGAATAAATTTGCAACTAATAATGCTAACAACTAACGAGAAACTTACAACTGACCTGTACCACAAAGGTGGAAGCAAGTAGTTGGCCGTCAACTATGAGCATTTTATTGATATCGAGAAATCGTCCCATTAAGGTGGAAGCAGTAACTGGATAGCTCAGAAAACTCTATTGAACAATGAGCGCAGATATATATCTGACCTGAGAATTTAATCTAATTCACATACTACTATAGCCCGTTCTAAAACACTAGTGGCGCCATCTAGTCCACTTGTATTACACTAAACATTTAATAGCGCCATCTACTTTCACGTGTTTGCAGCGTTACAAACTTTAGATCAGTCATTGCACACAGTACAGTAATCTATACGTGTTCTATACGTAGAATTGCTTGCTTTGGATTGTTTTAGAAATAAGGATTTATTAGTTTTTTTTAGGTATCTAGGGTGTTGGGCAGTCCATAGGGCCAGCCAGCAGCGATCGCTCGAGGCGGATCCGATTAAATCCACCTTGGAAGCGAGCTAGTTGTCTGCGGGGATTGAGAACCAGCTGTCGTTCGTCTCCGCAGTCGAGGGGAATCACGGGTGGGTGCGTTTACTGTTTCCAATATTTAATTTCATGGTAAATTTTGTATTTAGCCTACAAACCTACAATCACGGTCCGCCCTTGCTTCAGCTACACAAAACAGTAAAAGTTTTATGAAACTCCTACTTTAAACTTATAAAATTCGACTACCTTATCCAAAGTTTTTGTGCTTCATAACACCAACAGCGAATCACAGCGAGGCCGATGTATTTCAAGTTATGATCTCATTTTGTTTCTGACTGCCGATGGATTTGAATTGTTAATTTTGGTACAATATACGTCCGAAACAATGCGACATTTCTGCGTATATTGTATAATGCATTATTCGGTCTTATGGTAGTTTATAGCTGACGTCACACATCATTGTTTTTAGAATTATGCAGTCTGATCGCATTAAGACAACTTCTGTCAGATATCAGATAGTATAAACACGACAAGATATAATAATAGCCAAGGGATTAGATTACTTAGTGACCTCGAGGTCATGATTCGATTGGTTATACAAGTAAAATTTTAATTACTTTTACTTTAAAATTTATAAGTAACCAAAAAGCGCAAACATCCTAAGATAATACAGGGACCTTACCTAGGTTTATAACAATTTTTATTTCTGCCTACCCTCTTTAATACGATTATAAAAAGTAGCTAAAGATTCATTTCTAAAGAACTGTTTTCTTAATTTTGATGTTGAGAAACCGTTTGTTTGTTAAGCGCCAATAAGGTTAAAGGTACGGACTGCGAAACAGGCCCAACATGGTCGTGGGTTCGAACACGCCATTCGACTATTGTCGTGAACCAATTCCAACCAAGTTTAAGCTTGGTTAAAAGAAAATTAGTAATTTATTTAGATAGTCAACTAATATTTCATATACATGCCGAGAGGTTTGGCGTCACGCAGCAGGCCGGCCGTAACACACTATATCCAAAAAAACCATTACAGTATGGTGTGAAAAGGGTTTAACCGTTTGCAAGCATTCAAATTTAGACGAATTTAAATTTTTAATTTTTTCATAAGATAAAGTAGGTAAAATTGTTTATACTATCATCATCATCTTTGTTTATACTATAATCATCATATTGACAGTTTATAGACCTGTCGAATTGGATACACTGGTCGAAAAAACAGAGTCTTAATATGGATCTTGATTTTTTTGTGTCTTGAATATACGAGTCAATGCTGCGAGGCTCATGATTGAGACTGACAAAAGAGTGACCTACCAAGAGATTCAGCCAAGCTAGACAAATATAAAACATTCTTCATGATCTTCTTGTGTCAGGAACGTTTCTGCTCGGTGGATACCTCATAATTTGATGTAATTCTTGATAAGTTTAACCGAGGAGGCTCAAATGCTTTGTTCGACATTGATAACCTGTGTGACCTGAAACTAAACGCCAATCTGTCCAATGGGTGTTTCCTTTTGAGGATTTGCCAATAAAAGTAAGGAAATCCTGGAGAAGGAAAAAAGAAGATTGCCTCATTCTGTGGACGGAGTCGGAGGAGCGCCGCACGGACTATCGAGTATCTGAATTCAGCTTCCGTGGATTTGATGGGTCATCCGCTATACAGCATCGACCTTGCACCAAATGACATATTTATTTTCAAAAATCACGGCTAAACTTCGACTGCTTAGAAGCGATTAAGGATGAGACCGCAAGAAGTACGGGTGCAAAGATGCATAGATAATATTTTGTGAAACAATAACAGATATACTAAAAACTTTCAGTGTCACCCACGTATTCAATGTTCACGTAAATTTGAGAAATCAATATTGTATCAAGGTTCGATTGATTGTAATAAATGTTGCAATCAATCATCGGTCAGATACTATTTCGTCGGGCAGCTGCGAAAACAAACAGCAAATAGCTTGTCTCAATGCCTCGAGCGGCGCGCGGTTCTAGGACGAATTTCAATGGCTTCAGCTTCACATGATTTTACACGAGTCAGCAAAGTAGCCCAGGTCGCGGAGGCACCAAGTAATGCGATGTAACTATGTATTATACAATTATTAAATCAATCGCATATTGTATGCTTAACATCCTAGGGACAGATAAAAGGAACTAAGGGTGTTTCAAGTTTTAAATATAAGTTAAGATAAAAAAAAAACAAAGTAAAACTGCCCGTACAGATAAGTTTTACTTTGTTTTTTTTACATCATTTAAAAAGATAATTTTTGGAGATAACAAATAGTGCACCATCGTAGTAGGAAGTGGCCAGGTTTATATACGAGCCTTAGAATTGGAATACTCTTGATCAATGATTTATTACCTTTTTCCACATTCTTTTTCATTTCTTTCATTCTTTTTTACTCATCTTGAGTAAAAAAGAAGTGGAAATAATTAAATCTGAAAGACTAGGCTTGAAGGTTCAACTTGACTCTATTAGAAGTAAATGTACTGAGTACATTTTATTACAATAACGTGACGATTTTTTAAACTTTTTTTTTTATAAAAACGTCACGGATTTATTGCATCATCAGTAAATCCAATACCGCGAGCACAGAAAAGTAGGCATACAAAAAGTGGTCAGGTGTACGCGGCGACAACCAAAATCCCCTCTCACCGCAACATTCAGTGACGCAGTTCGATAATAATTGTTTACTTACGTGGCAGAACCATCTCAGTAGAATTACATCAAATAATACCTTTGAACTTATGAAGCCGGACACTGCTATTATACTTGTAGTTGTGAACTATAGAGGTATAAGCAAATATGTATGACGTAAACTGTGTAAGAAAAATCGTTAGTTGTGACGTGTATAGATATACACGTCACAACTAACGATTTTTCTTCAAAGAAATCAATATCTATAAATTTCTAAAGTTAGTAGATGTTTGATCGTTGTCAGCTACCGGCAGGAACAGCCTTCAATTAATGATATTAAATACTTTAATATTTCATTAAATATTCTCGACAACCCTAAATATTGAAGGACATTGGACAGGACAAATGTATAACTTGTTAAATTTAAAATTATCAACTGAATTATTACCATCATTCTTGCATTCATCACATTATAAAATTACGCATGACACTCCGGGGAAGATTACGAACCTAATTATGACACTTCTCTTCAAAATCGGTTAAGCCGTTTATGCTTGGACATGTATACACATAAGTGAAAAACATTATCCTCCTTTTGGGTCAGTCTTCCTAACATTGTCTCTTTACCTAAAATAATCATGTGGTGGTAACCTCATAATGGCGAAGGATTTCATTCATAGTTTTCAAAGCACAGTTGGAAACATTAACAATGGAGAACCACCCGGTACTTAGTTTTTGTATGAATGGGCTGGCTCCCACAGCCACACAATTTATGGGCCAGAAGTGAGGTCCCTGTGACCAAATCCCTTTACCATCCCCATCTCCCATTATTATTATCAGCCCTTTTTATCTACCCATAGACAACACTAGTTTTTGTAGTGATTGGTAGCGGAGGTCATATAACATCAGGTGTACCACTTGTTCATTTTCTCTTCTCTTCATTCTTAATTAAAAGTTATGTTCCCAAAGTTTTGAGCACTCATGATCTAGATGGGGACAGTCTATCATAATTGTTGTTGGCTAGGTATCATCTTTTTCAATTGTTATCTTTCCTCCAATCTTCACATAACAGGTTCACTGTATCTTGAGGCCTTTCAAGTGAACATATGTATGAATTTTTAACTGCAATTTTTTTTATCACAGACAACGTAATCTGTGTGGATATCTCGACCAGGCACAAATGATGTCCATCAATCATTCGATGGTAGGCTTTCAGATGATCCAAGAAACATGTGTACACATGTACATGTATACACCCACAGATAGGTGAGTATCAAAAATTAGAAACACAAGATTTTCTGAAAATAATAAAAAAAAGAAACAAGTATGTAACACTTATTTTCTGGTTGGGTTAGTGCTGCATTGCAATATCCGCTAACATATGTCAGATATAGTAAGATTTGTGTAAGGTGAATATCAGTCAACCATATAGATGTAAGACCTAATTATTTTTATTATATAGGGTTAAATATAATAGCTATAACTGTTTTTTTATTAATATTAAATCATTAATAATCAGCCTTTTTTTTCACTGTAGGGACACAGGCCTCCACTCCAAGAGAGGAAGATGCCCATTAAATCATTACTTATATAATAATCCTACATGATATGCAGGTGCACTGCACACTTTAGAGGTAAGAAAGTATATGAATAAGGAAGAAATTAACTGACTGAACCTTCTTTCTGAACTGACCTTTGAACACTATGTATCCAGAAAATGTATTCAATGTAATAATGAGCTATTATCATATACAATTTATCCATCTCTATATATATCTATACAATACTGTTTTTAATTTTTAGATGTATCAAAAAGAAGTGTATGTTATAATAATAAATAGTATTTTTAAAAATATTGAGTATTGTATCCTTCAGCACATACAATTATATTTTATTCTATAGATATGTTAGATGCAAAAGTTTTCCAAAGACAGAGACCGTAACATTCACACATGTTGTATGGTGTAAAAAGGGAAGCATAAATAAAATAATAAAAAAAGGACAGCTACTGTTTGTCACTTACAGAATACAAACTTGTTTTTTATAGAAAGGGGCAAACAATGGGTCTCCTCAAGTTAATTGATCACTGCTGCCCATGTACAATCCGGAACACCAGAAGAACTGCAGATGTGTTGCCAAAATTTAATGAAGTCAATTACTCTCTTTTTTAAAGGACCCTAAGTTGTGACTGTATGATTATATGCTGACATATCATTCCACAAGGAGGTTGAACAAGGCAGAAATTTATAAAGTTATGTGAAAATCACAAGGTAGTTAAGTGTCAACATTATGGTGCATTATGTAATTTTAGTATGAAATAAAACAAAGTTGTGATGAAAATTATTTCCATTTTTACCTTCAGGGGTAGAAAATTATTTAGTCTAAACTATGTATTTTACTGTGTACTAGCAACTCGCCCCAGCTTTGCTCTGGTCGATATATATATATACATATAATAAAAATGTAACTGATCGCTAACAACTGTACATGGAAGATATTTGAGAATAACTGTTATTGGGGGCCTTCATAAATGCAATAAAACCCAAAAAAATGATTATTAGAATTTTTTCTGTTTGTCTGTGCGTTTGTTACCGCTAATCTCAGAAATGGCTTAACCGGTTTGGGTGTGGTTTTCACTAATGTATTGTGCTAAACTTCACTTAACATTCAGTGTTTGTTTTATCTCAATCGGTTTATAAATAAAAAAGTTATATCAATTTAACTGTGCTACGGCCAAACTGTGCTATGGCCATACTGTGTCAACCCCAGAAAGGCGGAAAAGGGCAGTGAGATAATGGTTTCGGTAGTATTAAGTAGGTAATATCATTTGTTTAAGTAAAATTGCAGGGCGAGTGAAACCACGGGCCACAGCTGGTAGACAGAATAACTTATATACTATAGCCTAAATAACTTGCAAAGTCAATGCAAATCTGAAGCCATATAATTTATATATGGTATAAAAGTTTAGTCACATAATTTTATAATTAATTACTGAAGGCTATAACGGCCTGTCACATCACTATACTTAAAATTTTTAGTAAGTGTCATCCTTTTACTATGACATGCATGCAGTTTAATAACCTATCTACTCTAAACAGTTATAGGCTTTTGAAAACTATAGTGTGAACATTTATGCCAGACTGACTAATTGTGACAGCTGAGTGGGTGAGCACACCCTATGAAATCAGGCAGAAGCAATTTGATTCTGAAGGCTTGGTATGACAATTAACAAGCCCTGCTTGATTGGTAAACAAATTTGAGACGCAGTGGGATATAGTTGGATCAGAGGATATTCTTTTATGACTAAAATATATATATGTTAAGTTAAGCCATTTGAGGTGTTTGAAGAGATTGTTATAAATAAAATAATAATTAGCTTTTTATAGTATGTATTTTTGAAATTTGCTCACAAAGCCAAATGAAATTCAATATAAATACAATTTGTTGATAACTTTTTTATATAAGACACATATAAAGAACACAAGACAATAAAATCAAGTAGTGTTTAAAAATGGAAAAATAAGTTACCTAATGATTCTTGTGGTCTACAGAAACAAAGTTCCCGTGGTGCTACAGATCAGATAGTGATATTGTTTCTTATATTCCATCAGGTCTTGCAAATAATAGCATTGATAAGATTCACTTACAAAGGCGTTGAACTTTGTGATGACATTCTTTTTCCTTTGTATAAAATTAACCAAATTTATTAACCATGAAATATATACATTTAAGTCTGATACTCCATATTCACTATTTTTAATTATAGTAAAAAAATATGCATACCTAATATCATAACGAAGCTACAAGTGAGGGGTAAACAATGAGAGGGCAGGGTCGGGCTGCGCCGTCTCCGGCGAGGCGATGTAGAAATGCTAGAAGTTGACCGGCGGGCGGAGGCCGCGCGCTGCGCCCTCGGCCACGATTTATATAAATTTCTTCACAATTGTCTCTTCACAAGTTATTGGGCCTAGGATGTAAACATAACTTGCACTCTTAAAATCATGATATTTTTTTTACTTTCGTCCCCATAGAGTCGCGCGCGTGGGATAGGCACTGATGGGTGCGTGCGAGCGGCGCGGGGCACGCGACCGCTCAGTTGTCCATAGCATATCTTCGTGTCCACTCCTTTGCGTTTCGAATCGCTTCGCTTTCATTCACCTTCCACAGCTCCGCTACATCGTTAGCCAGTGGGTCGTCAGGGTTTGGCGCCGACAGCAACGCCTGAATCGACAGCAGCACCGTGCGGATCTGTAGAGCGGGACTCCATTTGTCCTTCAATATATCCAAGCATATGCGACCCAGTCGGTCTATATTCGGATGGTAAATTTTCGTAATAAACCTAACCTTAGGCGCCGACATAGGATAGTCTTCTGGCAGGAAAAGTTCTAATTTGAAAAGTCCACCTTCGAATGGCGAGTCTTCCGGGCCGGTAACGATTACATGAAAGTAGCGGGCATTGGTTTCACTAGGCACTGCGCTGATACCCGGCACGGGTTCCTGCATAAGTCGCTGTGTCTCTTTGATTATTCTACGTGGTAGGGCTGCCATTTTATATATGCGGTCTAGCGCAATTTATCAAATGAAAGCAGGTAATCATATAATTGTAAAAAAATATCCAATTGTCTTTGCACTGCACGTGTTTGTAGCGATTTCTGAGGCACGAATTCTATATCAACAAATTATAATAGCATTTTACCATGGTTTTTTCTCAAAACGCGACTACAAAAGCGCAAGTTAGTACCAACTTCAATTTTTTTTCAAGTAAAGACAATGTAGAGTAGACTATAATACCATAGAGGCAGAAATGGTTTGCATTAAAGAACGGGCAGGACGAGTAACATCGGATCAAAATCTTATTAGCTTACCCAACCCAACATTATGGTCTAGGCCGTTCCGTCATACTTTCTCCCTTTTGTCTTAGTAATATTTTGTGTCACCTTAATACTATAGTAATAGTAGCATTATTTTTTACACGACCAATAATTGAAGAGTTTATGGTTTCATGACCTTATATAACATGTGACACTGCATTATTGCTTATATACTCTGTGATTGCTACTTTGCTGAAATACAAAGAGGGAAGAACCAAGAACTGTCAGATCAGAAGATACACAAAGAGTATACATTCAGTAGACGTCTGACGAGTGTTATTTAATTTACTTTATCCTGCAGAATCCTATAATAATGTTTTAAGAAGGAAGTATAATTACAAGTTATATAAAAAAAATTACGGTCTTTTATGTTTGTGATTCAGATTTCACTGACTACAAAGTTAGAACAAAATAGCTTAGGTTTTTAAAGAGCCATTTAAAGTTAAAACCAAAAGCCTAAAACATATGACATTTATATAACTAAAAGAATAGTAGAAAAACCACGTATAAATTATTGTTATTACTATTTTTTCTTCATTCAACGAGGTCCGAGTGACTCCTAGTAAAAGAACCAAACGTTTCCATACAATTATATTACCACGAACTAGATTATGAAACTAATTATATAGAAAATAGTAAAACATCAGCAAGCATATGTCGATTACATCATTATTATTTATAAGATACGACATAAAAATACAGAAAAATATATATGCACTACATGTAAAGGTTTCAGAAAAGAGAGAGAGAGGCAGATTTTCAAAGACAACTGTAGAAAAGTGCTTCAATCGTTAAGAGATGGCGTTGATACACATTCAACAATATAAAACTGAAAATAAGCATTTATTTACGTTCTACTGAATACAGACTGCGAGATTTTTTGTGTGCGTAGGCTGTCAAAATCAAAACCTAACAAGTGCTAAAACCAAATTCTACAGAAGAGCTAAAAAACTTTATGCCATCTTATAACCATAACTTTATCGTAGCTTGCTAGGAGTACTTCCAAAATTTGCAGTAGAATGTTGTAGCACGGGAGTCGACGGTGCTAAACTTGTTCAACCTCGAATTGCACCTATTGAATTTTGATAATTCTATGGTTAAGAGAAAAAGAGGTTATAATTTTTTTTTTGCTATTAGCGGTGGGGAAAGGGTGCGATTACACCTTTTACACTTTGCACCTTTTCCAAAGTGTAAATAAAAAAAGTCATGTGTACAAACTCGAACACGTGACATAACGGAGGTGAATCTGATGTTGACGTTTCTTATTATGTTGGTTTGAATGGCCCATATGGCCCACCCACCATTCGAACCATCATAATGAGAAACGTTTAAAAATTGGAGAAGAATTTTTTTTCCAAGCACGTCTAGTATTCAAAGAGGATTATTATTAGACCTTGAACAAACTACCATTCAAAAACTGACGATTTCGACCTGACGCAAGCGTGCAGCATTCTTTAAAATTAAAAAAAAATGCTATTTTGAAATACTCGGGTTCGTTACATTTTCATACAGATACTTGGTGTACAGTTCAATGTCCTAGACATACTGACCAATAATCTGACGATACGTGGGGTTTTAATAATCTGACGATTTTAAAAGTAAAATTATCTTCTAAGTTTTATGATTTTAAACAGTTCAAGCAATGATATTATAATACTAAGGCGTTCCAATTGGAACTCTTTCTTCACTTACGTCGTGTGATCCTTTTTACACCATTCGACATGTGTGAATGTAGCTGTGACAGCTTTGGAACATTTTTCACCGGTGATTTTGTATGAGTAAGTTGTAGTAAGTATAACGTATCTATATAGTATAAAATATCATTGCTAGAAAGTCATAGTATTGGATTTTAATTAATATTTAATGGTATGTCAGGTAGTAAAAGATTGTTACCATGAACATTCAAAGACTGATAAAACCAATGGGCCATGTGGGTTAAGAGAATTACTTGCTTCTTACCGGTCGCCGAAGGTGTGCTTGGTAAATATGTATAGTGTAAATTCAGGAACATTTTTTTTTCAGAAAATTTCATGTTGATGGCGACTAAAAAATCTAAAGTGAAAGATATCCACTCGATTTTTTTTTTATAGTAGAAGCTGGCAAACGAGCAAGCGGTACACCCTTATCAAGTGATCGCTACCCATAGGCATATGCAACAAGCTAATGAGTCGCAGATGCGTTGCCGGTCGAGCCGGCCCATTCCTGCAGCAGATATTGTTGTCGTGCTCCACCACTGTTGACGTCATCGACTTCTTTAAATTAATAATAAAATGGAAACAAGATGTGTCTGATTTGGTTCGTTTTGCGCGATTGCGTTAATATACCGCTTCACATATTACTGATCAAGCGGATTTAAAATAATATCATAGACAATTTTGAGGGTTATTATCTCCGTTAAGGGGGGGCGAGATATGGATAAATATTTGAGAATGTGCCATCCGTTCTATATATAAAAGGAAAAATGTCCCGACACCTCTGTCGACGGTCTAGACATCTCACGCTATCTTCATATTCAAAATGAAAAATGACATTCAATATCTGCCTAATGGAGCTGGAATACTCGCAAAATACCTATCGTACTTCGCACCGGCTTATTTATCTCTAGAATAAACGTATAATTGAGATTATATACAGGCAGTGTTTCGAAGGACACTACAAAGTAATATTTATATTGAATTTGTTTCAACATAAATTAGTTAGACGTGATTTATGGTTTTTTTTTTATGGTAGAAGGCGGCAAACGAGCAAGCGGATCACCTGATGTTCTGTGAGCGCTACCCATAGACATCCGCAACAAGCAAATGTGTTGCGGATGCGTTGCCTACCTTTAATGGACAGAGGAGTGGATAGACAGGAGATAGGATATTTCCTTTTCCCCGCTCCCTCTCCCCGTCCAATCCTCTTCCCGTTCCTATCCTATCCTTATAAGGAAAGGGTAGAAAGGGGAAGAGGACTGTAATAAGGCCTCCGGCACCTCACTCGTCAGACGAAACGCAGAGTATTTCTACTTCACGCCTGTCTTCTGTGAGGTCAGGTTCAGGAAGAATTGAATTCCTTAAATTATCCAAATGTAAACGATTACGTGGTGGAGCTGACAGTAGTAGCTGCTGTACGAATTTGCTAAATAGATAGAGTAAGAGGTTATTCATACATTTTTGCATTTCGTCCCATAACCCGTTGTGCGACACATACAAAACACACTACTGATTATGGCGTTATATAACGAAAGTCACAAATAAAAACGTTGGTATGTCGCGTCTGTGACTCACCGAGACAACGCGAAAATATCAAGTAGTCGTTGTTTTTATTTGCCTGCGTTTCTGCCGTAATCTGTCGTGTATATTTCGGTTGTTTTATACCGCATAGCATCGCATCGCGTTCGTCGCTAACATAGGTTCGTAACGTGTCATAGCCCATATTACCACGTCTCCTTCTCTTCTACCTTATCTACTTACTTCTCTTTCCCGACAAAGTCTAACGGCACATCCTATTCTGTGATTGCTGAGGACATTGATGAGTAGCGATGCTTTCATTACTCCTCATTAACTGCTTGCTCGCTTGCCGCATAAGTAAAAAAAATTCAAGTTATTCATCTTCATTAGCTTGTACTAATTCACGGTCGCTGTCGCACCACGCTTTCCGATTTTGCGCCACTCGAATCCACGTCCTGCCACGAAAAGAACGTCATCGACCCATCTGGCTATAAAATGCAAGTGAAAGTGTAAAAAAATAATTAAAGAATGCAACTTTGATGTTGCATTTTTTAATTATTTTGAAAAAACATAAAAAACATGATAACTCAAAAATAGTGCACTATTGCATAATGCATATGGGGGTTAAAATTATCGCAAATAGTCACCCCTGTAAACACCAAACTGATTCCGGAGGAGGGTTGGCGTTACTCAGGCGGCCAGCCGTAAAATCTGTAGCAAAAACCTATACAGTATGGACTACGTTCATACTGTGCCTGTGTGGGAGATGATGAAGTAATTAGAAGATGTGATAATAATCACGCATATCGCATGTCCGTTATAAGTTGACACTCGGGGAAGACAACGAATGATACCGCACTCTTCCAAATCGTTCGAGCCGTTTGGGCTAAAGGAGGTCACTATAGAACGGACATATGTGAAAAACCCGTAAAAACATTTCCAAGGACGGAATAACAAATCGTTACATTTGTCAATGAACTTCGTATTCATCTTTTATTGTGAAATAATTACTAATAGAACTAATTGTTTCAAATAAGTTATGATGTCCGGGTTAGGCCCATCCGGCGCACTCGTTGCTGCACTCGCTATCGCTCGCGAAGTTGTTGGAGCCGGCGGGCGCGGCGCCGCAGTGGTCCGCCCACCTTATCAGGATACATTTCTGCTGATCCCAATCGAAAGAGTAACTGAAATAGATAATAACATTTTCTTTTTTAAAAACGCATCATAGAGTACGAATTGTTAATTTGAATTGTTGTGTAAATCACCAAAATATAGATGTATTTGTTAAAATCTTTGAATGCAGTTCAAATTCTTGGTCAAAATAAAACTCACTCTCCATTAAACTCAAAAATCGAAACGCAGTAATCCGAATATTGCCTTTGCGAGGCTTACATCGCTGGTTTAATACATTTTCATAAAGCGACATCATCAATCACAAAACTTCTGGACCGTAATAAACTTAGAAAATACATTTATGATAATGTAATTCGCGATCACCGGTAAACACATTCGCTTTGTTCCAAGAACTTTCAACAAATGGGTAACTCTATCAAATAATTTAAATATTGATTCTATTGCTTATGGGAGAATCTTAGGAGCCTTTAATTTTATTGTCTATTAAAGTATTATACCGTAAGAGCTGTGCCTCACCAGGATGTGATGGCGACGTCACCAGCTACATATCCAAACAGTTTAGAACGAAATGTATGGTAGGCAGCGTCGCCAAATTGGAAGATACTATGGGTGCCTGGTCACTAAAATGTACGTAGCTTGCAACTTATCGCACTCACTGTGTCGCGAACCTGCCGCCAGAATATTGGCAAATGAAATAACTGCTGAAACACCACAGCTACATGTTTGGGTCGCTGGTGACGTCGCCATGCCGTCCTAGTGAGAGGGAGCTCTAAAGACGAGATTTAACAAAATGTTTTAAAACAAACAACGTAGTCTAGATATTTTCTACTCTGGTTCTTCATGCGTATTTAAAACCTTTTTGACTATGGTCGTTTTTTTTTTGATGAAATATGACTTATACTCGGATGTCCATCGATATTTTTTTCCAGAAAAAAACTATTTGATATTCTTTTAGTAATACATGAAGATATGGTTAGACGTACCGTTCAGTGTGAGCCCATCTCTCTCTCGCAGCGTATTCTATAATGCAGTGCCTCTCACGCGGCGGCAGCTTACATATTTCTGAATCCACTAAAATGTACTAATGTGTGTAAATGAGTATTTAAATTTAATATTATTTATTTATTCTTTAAATGAGTTTTTTAATCGACCTATGGTTTTTTTTTTTATATTTGACGACGTATTGTTCGCGCTCAGTTAACGTTTAACTAAACTATTAATGTCATCTTTTTTATTTTTCAACTTGTACTGTTTGTAGACTTGGTATTTTTTTCAAAAAATCTTATTAGGTATATTTTATATTCGGTTACAGTAAAACCTCGTTTATCCGGCCCTCGATTAACAGAGCCTCCGCGTTATCAGATTCAACGGACTGATCCCAGCATTCCGCATTAATCGACGTGTATGCTCGGATGACCTGGAAAACTCGGACAAAACGGATAGGGCCACGTATTTTTCTCTTCCTACTTTGTTTCTTATACATTTTCAAATTTTCATTTATATATACATTAAATACATTTCTTCTACACTTAAAATATTGTTACAAAAAGTGTTGTGTACTCTTAGGTTGTGAACTAAAAATTACATGAAAATAAATGAAAATTTTCGAATCTCTTATTTCTTCAGTGTTATCCGAGTTTTAGCTTATCCGGGTAACCTCCCACTTTCCCCTCGGATAATCGAGATCCAATTAAAAAAAATTCAGAAAGGTATGTTTCGGTGTCGTTAAAAGGATGAATAAAGAAATAGAAGATATTATTAGGCTGCCTTACATATTATTTCATTTTTATGTCTGGATTCAACTGTAATGTTTTTCTAGTATGCATATATAAATATTAAGAAGGTACAATTGCGTATTAGTAATTTCCACTCACGCCTGTTACTTCATTGAAGAATACCTAGTAATATAAGATAGGTATTCTTTTTTTAAAGATATGTATTCTTTTTTTAAAGATATGTATTCTTTTTTTAAAGAATACATGTCTAATGTTATTAGGTAGGTCCTTATAAACTTTTACTCCAATGCTTTAGGAATGTTTTTCTTAGTCCTGCATATAGTCTTTTAGATTGTGCAATGTAATAACCTAATAATATATTTTATACAAAATATACTCACATGATTCAATTTGAGTTACAGTCACTGATAAAACGAAGATAATGAAACAAAAATTCAACATGGCGTCAAATCGATCAAAGGGTTATCGCCGTTCTGCTTATCGTGGTTTGTTTATATATACGCGATGCATTGGAGGAAACCTCACGGAGTTATCTTGAAAAGGTATTAGTTACAGTTCTAACTAGAGGGGTCCACGGTGCGCGGGGAAGCGGACCGAAATATTAAAGAAAACAATTTATAAGAAACTAGCGATACGCCCGGGCTTCGTCCGGGCAGCACTAATTTTGTTGATCCGATCGCTACCAAAGTCACACCCGCTAGTCCAATCTGAACATTTCCTGAAAATTTAATGTAATTTTGTCCAGAAATTTCCGAATCTATATACATACATTTCCTTTTATGTATATAGATAGTGTTTGAGATTTTTTTCTTAATTTTTTGATGTCCAGTCATTATTGATATCATGTAATATTTTTTTTTGTTTATTGAACAGCGCTTGACCACGATCCCATCTGGTGAAATGACGAATCTCAAGATAAGCAGTACGCACCTTAAACCTATTCATTCTTCTCTTGAAAGTGGTTGATATTTCATACAGAATTTACTTTTGTTATGTTAATTTAATATTAGTTTAACAAAAGTATTTAATGTATTTATCAATATACAAAAGCAATGTATATTGATAATAAGGCAGGAAAGTTCATATTTTTCAAAATAGAGCATAAATATATCCAACAGAGTATTATTAAACAGCATTCCATTCCTTCAGTATACGAACGTTGAGTCCCTCTCAATTGTTTATCTTTTATCTTTAACGCCCATTTTTCGATTGTCGTCAACAAGATAAATGGATGCTGACTTTAACAGTTCATCCGTCTATCGTGACATTGTCGAGGTCGTTTGTTTTCTTATTACCTAAAAAGAATTTGCACTTCATTCATAAAAGTCGAAGTAGAACTTTACTAACGCAAAAAAATGTAATATTAACATATTACATTTTTTTTTGCGAGACAACTACGCCTTACATAAATAAAATTGAATATGTAAAACGTGACCTAAGTCACGTTTAACCTAGGACAGATCAATCAACATCAAATAATGGGGGTATGTGGCCCGTCACGTCAGACATAACGCTAAAGTACGGAATCTGTACGCCCGGTAGCGTGAAGTTTAGATTGTTCCCGTGTACTAATATTATATAGTATTTGTATGAAGCTATGATATTATGCGGTCAAACTGCATGCCGCAAGCAATTATTCAACGCATCTGCAGTTCCTCTGGTGTTGCGGGTGTCTATGGGCGTCGTTGATCACCTCGGTGTTACCGCCGCCCGATTGCCCCCTTCCCTTATATAAAAAAACAACTGTTGCATTTGCGGATCCATTAAATAAAGTAACATTGATAATGAAATATTTTAGCCAGTACCTTGTTTTGAGTTAAACAACATATACTTTGTCACAGACCCTCAGGACGGTCAAGCCTAAATTACTATCCACCATACCACCCTTGAATAAAATACAGACACTATTTATTGTTCTCAATAATGTAAAATTAACACCATTTTACGACAAACTCGTAACATGTGACATAGTGGAGGATCATAGACGAAGTAGGGAAGGAGCAATTGTTAAAAAGTAATAATGTCTTTGCACGGTATAAAATATTGTACGAAAATATTTCGATATAGATTTGAGTAACAAACCCGAGACCGCGGTGTAAGGAACTATCAGAAATGTTAGAGCCGAATGAAAAATATACAGCATCAATAAGCGACAACCTTCTAGTATAGTATATTATGTTATTATTTGCTTCATATTAATTTTATATATAGTGGAAAAGGTTCTGTATGTTATTTTATTATTCTTTGATTAGCTGCCAACACCCGCTTCTCTGGGTCCGTTATTTTTTTTTCTAATTATACAATTATCAGATGTAGATCAGTGTAGAGATTATTCTAGAATAATGTAGACGAATAGCATGTTATTGAAGAATACAATTTCAACCCATATAATAGATGTAACAAAACCAAAGACGGTTAAGGAAAACATCGTGGGGAAACTGGTATGTCATAGAACCACCGAATTCGGACACATGTGACATCCACCAACTTGCGCTGGACCAGCGTGGTGGATTACGGTCCCTTTCCTCTCTCGGAGAGGAGGTTTTGTGTCCCAGCAGTGGGGAAATATACTAAAAATGTTGATTTATTATTAAAAGATGTAGACGAAGATTGTGAGCACAGATAAATTTAGTTCAAGATTGGATCGGTCGGGGTTGTGTTACAGGCTTACCGTTTGTTTACCACGAGACGAACTCAATTCCAGTATCGCCTCAAGGCTTTACTTGGAATATCAGCTTTGAAAACAGATGAATTGAACCATAAATATTGCGTCCTAGTATAGAGCATCGATGCAAAATTCGATTAAAATTTAAATTTTCTCAACGACGCTTGTTTTAGGATATCGACACTAGTTATAATATATAGGGTGACAATCTAAGTCGCGCGGTTTCATTCGCTATGAAATTTAATTTAACCGATGTATCTACAGCCCAAGCTGAACCATATTTAAATATGATTGATTATATAGATCTGAGGTCAACTTACATTGGGTAAAATTATATCGACGTGCAAACTTTCATCTCCTATTTATTGACAGAAAAATAATTCCTTAGTGCTCATCTATGTAATAACAGAAATCTCTGTGCAAAATTTCAATTCTCTAGGCCAAGTAGGGCTGTGCAGTACAGATATAGATATACACCAACATATATACCTGTATATATGTAATACTATATGCACTAATGACAATGACCTTGAAATTCTATTAACATGCCTGAAGCTAACGATTGAGCATTGGTTTGAATTTTTCGAATACCGTTGGAATGCTAAACGGGCAGAGTAGAGTAACAGTTCGAATTGAGGCTTGCCTTTGTGTTACTCTATGGAGGGTGACGACGAGCAACGTAGTACCCATTCAAGCCTCAACACCGTAATTCCTTAAGCTAAACTTCCGAGGTAGCCCTTACTAACGTTCTCGGGCTGACTAAACGCACTTGGTGCTGGACAACCTTGAAAGTCATTAAAATTGTAGATCCTTTTGAAGGCAAATTCCAGCATGTAAATGAAATTATTCCAGTTTCGAAATATAAATTTGATAACCTATGTTTATTGTAACTTGTGCTTAAAATCAAAACATTTAAAATGACACAGTTATTTTTTATGATTAAAACTTTAATGTTAAAGTGGCAGTGAAAGTGGAACGAATGTTTTGTTGCCAAGTACTGTTGCGAGCAGCGACCGTAACTTATTTTGTAATTATCTTTCGACGTTACGATACCAATCTCTTGATTCGCAATGCAAGCAGCGGTCCCGATAGCCGTGATCGTCTAGTGGTTAGGACCCTACGTTGTGGCCGTAGTAACCCAGGTTCGAATCCTGGTCACGGCAGCGAACAGCTGTCGCGGCGGGACTATTTTTTAAAGTTAATAAATAAATTTGTAAGTATTTCAAAATCTCTTGGTTTATTTTAGAATAAATAAAATATAGTTTATTGGAATCACAAAAGTTTCATTTATATAAAGTCAGAATTTTGAACCAGACATTTAGTACAAAATAAGTTCTGATTATGTTTTAAACATTTAGTCCTGAAAGGCATTGTAAAAACTTATTAACGTGCCTCATTTATTTTAAAATAAATGTACAATATATTCAATAATATTACATATAGTATATACATCATACATAAAATATGTGATATAGGTACATACATAATCCTCCTAGCTTAACGACTCAGATGCCCTTGTATATGGTAGTAAAAGCTATCGTACATATTTCAGTCATAATTCCACGGCTAGGTGTAGGCCTGTCCTATCTGATCGTTATACATACAACTTAGATCTGTAGTGAGCTCTCTGAGTCCAATGGTGGTCTCATCAGACCATGGTAAGCCCTCATTTGGCCTGGATTCGTCGGATAGGGATTTTCGTTTGCCACAAGGAGTTAAGTAGTAAATTTTTTTGTCCTAAGAAATTAAACACATACAAGATTTCCTTTCCAAATATTAACTCGAAAGTACATAACTTAGACTGCAAACCAACTTATTGAAATTTATCGAATTCTAATTTGAAACGATTTGTTTTATTTCATTTACCATTAGATTTATTAAAAACAAAATAACTTTTGATATGCCATAAATCGTGTGACTGCAAGGAGTTATAAGAAACAGTAATACGCCGTTGAAATGCATTTATTCTTTTTGTTCGTGTCATTTTTTTGCATGACGCTGTTAGAAGCGCGTAAGATTTTTTATATTCATATGTTATATAAATAATAAGGATAATTAATTACATACGAAAATGTATCCTATTTAACTTAGATTTTTTTATAATCCTTTACAGTTGATCCTAGCAAATGTCAAACAAAACCGCCGGAAGAAGTATGTCTTGTCGATGAATCTACACCAAGCTCCAAATGGTTAGAATTTTCTCATTTAAATTTTACTGTCTCATTTCGAACGTATCAAGCTCGGTGGCCAGCGTATAGCGATTTCTATTTGTCTGTTGTAATATGATAAGACGTAAGAATTTAAAATGTTGTCTACAAGTACTTATACAGAGCAAAGATTTTATTGCTCCGAATAAACTGAAAAACTCCCATCCTCACCATCTTGATGGTTGGTATTCCATTACCGTGCGGTTTTCGCATAATTTCTTGCCTCGCCCGGCCGCGTTGTGGAATGATATGTCGCCAGTGACATTACCAGACTAATACGACTTAGGGTCGTTCAAAAAGCGAGCGTAGTCTTTCTCTAAAAGACCGGCGACCCATCTGCAGTTCCTCTAGTGTTGCGGATGTTCATGGAAGGCGGTGATTACTTAGCTTTAGGAGACCTGTTGGTCATTTGCCCTCTTTTCTTATAAAAAAATAATCTACCTTTATAAAACGTTTCCCGTCGAAACGAGAATTTTCATAAACAAAAAACTAATTTTTAGAGACATGTTTTGGACTTACATTGTTGTCGCTGGATTGAACTTACAATGTCAGATCGAAGCTTGGTCGCCCAGGTACTTACTCACTTAATGGAACTATGATTGCAATTAATTCAATAAAGATATTATTTTATTTTAGGTATGTTTACGACTGGGCAAGTGGGAGCTGTGAATTAGTTCATTGGGCCAACAAATGTTTTGCGCCTGAAGTCGATACAAATATATTCACAAGTAAAGACATATGTTTATCGGAATGCGATCATAGCCACTGAATTGACGATTGACGTGATATATTTTTTTAATAATTTAATTTGCTGAAATTACTGAAATAAAGGAACATTTGGTGACAGTTTTTTATTTGATTTATCCACTGCACAATTATGATAAATCTGATTACATTCCGCGATAAATCTGATTTCTGGGATCCGCGGCACCTGCACTCTTAAAATGAGACTTAAAGGTAAAAATTATTTCCTCGACCACAGGCTTTGTGAACCACTGTACAGTTTAGGATGTAAGCGAGTCCAAAATCTTATCTTAATTTGAAGGTCTTAGAAACGT
>JWHW01037142.1:25139-57555 GCA_000931545.1 Papilio glaucus | reverse complement strand
ATAGATGAATAGTTATAAAAATAAAATTTAATTAAAATATAGCTCCGCCGCGACAGCTGTTCGCTGCCGTGACCAGGATTCGAACCTGGGTTACTACGGCCACAACGTAGGGTCCTAACCACTAGACGATCACGGCTGTCGGAGCTGGTGGCAGATACGGTTAAATGTAGCTCCATATCTGTTGAAGTAGAAAGTATAATGGCGGCAGCATGAAAATTTGTTTTACGCAACACGGTCGAGCGTTGTGTTTCGTATTGAGTTTTTGTGAAATGCCGAAACTAAATTGTTTTTTTAAGAAATATAAAGTCACAACAAACGTTTTTCAATATTATTTTGAAGATCGATTACTGATAGGTCTGCTTTTGTATCTGGAAGTACCAGTTCCTGTTTCGATTGCGCTATTAATATCCTTAAAACATTGTGATTACCACGTTGTGTTCAAACAGACGGACGGGGCAATCGACCCTTTCTTTTCAACACATTAGGTTAATGGGCACACGCTAATGGGTATTTATTTAGTTAAACAAAATGTCACTTAAAAAGGTTAAAAGGTTTCCGCTGTGTGGTCCTGTATCGGTGAGTAATATCACATAAAGTATATCCAATGTAATACATTGGCGATGACATCGATCGAATCTAATTTGACTCGATATTTGAAGTAAAAATTGACAGAAAAATACGATAAAATTGTATTGCGATCGGTAAATAACGGTAGACAAGGCCGGGGTGTGGCAGCAAACCGCCGACCCGCCTAACTATACATAATTACAGTGTAATGATCTAAATAGAGCGAATGATTTAATATTAATATAGGACACTGTGCTCTGTAAAACCAAGACCGACAGAAATCTATATATCTATACATTATTATTCGTTCATTTTTATATGCTACAAAAATATTTGATTTAAAATCCTTGTGTCGGTTTACACGTAAAAGATGTCGAATAGATTTGGGAGGACGCATAAGGACGGAAAAATAATCTGGCCTCCTGCAGCCTTCTAATTATTTGAAGAAATACTTCTGAGTTACTTATTATACTAAATCACTTAAAAACCCCTCCTCCTCACCGGTGCTCTTTTAGGTTGTCATGTTTATTTATGTAACAACTTCTCCAGCTTCAAGCTCTCAACAAGAATGCATGCGCATTACGCATACGCATGGCAGAACCTTTTTCCAGAGGTAAAGAGAAATTTCATGTTTTATAGAATTCTGTATGCGTTTCAATTATTTGCTCCTATTTTTCCAATAATAATATTTAATACTGAAAATAGGTTAAGCGTTGGTGTCTGTCATAGTACCAACTGTGTGATGGCACTTGCATATGCATATGCAAATTAATATTACCATAGCATAATGCAATTAATTGAGCATTAGACATAATTTGACACAGGTGTATGTAATAGCGTCCAAGTATTTTATCTGGTATCCTAAATATTTAACCCACGATTTCTTTGTCTTATACCGGTAATCTAATCAAAGAAAACGCGCGTAACTTCATCTTACCTCACACTAAATCACGGCATGTAGTTAATTTCATTTGGCGCTTCAAGCAGTTGATGCTTATATTGTAATTGACTATGAATTGGGAAAGTATGAAATATGTCAGACAGAGTACAATTTACAAACATACGTTTAATAGTCTCTAATGTAATGGTGTCTATGAAATAAAAGCTTCTGTTTTGAGTTAGTCTATGCTTGTCACGCCCTAATCCGAAACGTATACTTTATTCCGACCGGCAGTGTTTTGTGGCTGTCGTCGCAACAGGCTGCTTTGTACAAAACATAGAATATTCCAGAAAATTATAAGCCAGAGTGTTTCACACCAGCTGGATACCGGGAATGGGCAACAAAATCGTAACGTTCACGGAACAGCAATTAGAAGATTATCAGGTAAATTGTCAGATCGTTTGGTTGTATGAATAATGGATGAATATTGATAAAGTCAACGTATTATTGAAGATATATATATAAGATAAGATTTTTGAGAAGATAAAATAACAAGTTGGTTCCTGGTGGTAAGTTTTTGAATGTGTTAACACAGATTTTATGATGTTTTTTTTTCCAAAAATTATGGTAATCTAGTTCTCTTTCTCTTCTCCATTCTCTAATAGAAAATAATAGGAGGGGAAAAGAATTTGACAAGGTAGAGGATGGATAGAACAAGGAAAAAAATCTGTTTATCCTCTGTTCATTAAATGAAGGCAACCCATCTGTAATTCTTAAGCTTGCTGCAGATGTGTACTGGGTCAATTAATATCGAGTGAACAGCAAGCTCGTTTGCCACCTTCTTCTATAAAAACAGTCAATTTGTGAGGGTCTTTCTAGAAATAGTATCAGATCCACCATAATTGTCGTTTCAGCCTATATTCGTCCACTGCTGTACGTAGGCTCCCCCATTGATCGCCACAAAGATCGGTCCCCTAATCCACCATAATAGCTGGTGGTATTTATATATGTTGTTGATATATATGTATAACGAGGCTTGATATGTTTTTGTATCCATGAGGCTGTCAGTATATGTTCAGTGTCCTTGACTTTGTATCAAACTAAAATACATTTTCAGGGTAATACACACAGTTTTTGGCACGAGCCATATTAAAGTTCTTCTGTGATAGGATGATGATTATATTTTCTGTATAGTTGAGGTCCGAAATCGAGTAATCAATTATAAAGTTAATTTAAAAGTGACTTTTTATATCTAAATATATCTGATTTATGAATAGGACTGTACATTTTTCACAAGGAAGGAAATATTAAGGTAAGTGGATTATTCAGCAGTTTTTTCAATCCCCCAATCAACTACCCACGATAGCTTCGCGGGAAACAAAAAAATGAGAAAAGCTGTGAAGTAAACCGTATAGAAGATAATAACTTTGAATGTTATTACGTTCTTGTCTGCACTCACTTGAGCATCGTCGTAAAAAAAATTGATTGAGTAGGGTTCCGTTTAACAACAACGACGTAAATAATTTACGAGATCAGTACTCGTACTAGCACTATGAGTTAGTAATATAGCCTGCAGTCTTATGAATTACATATGTGAAACTTTACAAGGCATTTGTTATTAAATAATTCTTAATTCACGGTTGGTAGGATTGCGTATTATTCCATATATTTAATTGGGATTCATTTTGTTCGTCATTCCTTAGGAAAGATTGTACTAAAAAAGCACAGCGTTGTTCAGTCAAAATGTATTTTTATAAACTTTAATCAACTTTTAAAAAAATATGAAAGAAAAGTATCAAAATGTGCCGTAGCACTATAATCAGTATTGCTATGTGCAAAATTTTAATTTCTAATGTTCTGTCAGTGCACCGCAGAGTTAAAGTGCAACGACTATATTCTTAAATTTTCAAAATTATTTTACATAAAATATCATTACTTTCGGCTGTACATAATAAATAAAATATGTTTGACCCTCCAAGGGTTAAATTATATAGACGGTAATAAAGTATATAAAAAAGTATTTGTTAAAAGAACTAAAGAATATAAGTAGAATTATTTTAGAAAAACGCTTAGCTTGTCGTAATGGTATGGAACCCTTTTGCGCCTGTAAGTCGGGTCGGATGTGTAATTCACCTGCAAATCGGCTACAGCTGTGAGCGCCTAGAACACTTTTGATAAATCTACGCGATTCTTTTCTTGTAAATGGTTTTTAAAATTGCTTTTTTAAAGCTTAGGAAAATGTACCAAGTTTGGTGATATGGCTGGATATTCCTGAGGAGATTGAACGTCAGGAAGGCTGTAAAAACTGTAGCCAAAACACAGTATGGACTACGTTCCTACTGTGCCGGCCTCACATGAGTTGGAAAAGGGCAGGGAGATGATGAGGGGATGTGGTTGGATGATTTGTTTTTCGTCTGATTCTTTAATGGTTTACGATTCTATAAAGTCAATGAATGCTTGATATTATTATTTTTCCTTAAAAATGGATAACGATGGCCGCTTTAGGTGTATGCAATATCTATTATATTATGAAAATTTATGGTGAATATGTTATTTTACAGTCTCATTTTTTGTACCTATTAATTCTTTCAGCAATGAACGTCTATAATTATGCTACCATTCTGGTGTTGTAAATGTTCATAAGAAAAATAGTGACTTGCTTGTTTTACCTTTGTAGCTTTGTATTTTGTTTGAAATATCCATATTATTTTCAAATATTGAAAGGCGCAGTATATTGTACAAATGTCTATGACAGCTGTCATAAAATTGAATTGGAAGGCGTCTTTAATGGCGCAGTCACGCGGCGTGACGATATTTTTCAAGAAATGGGTATTTTATACGAAAACTATTACCGTACGGTAAAATTTATTTGTTTCTATAAAATTTTATATTATTCTAAAAATGTATTTATAATGTTATATACTCAATTATAAATATATTTATATACGTTCCAACTCTGCGCATGTTGCACGTAAGAAAATTTTAAACATGACAAAGGAAGAAGACAAAAATACCTTTTTTTAATGATCAATTTACTATTTTGTGTTAAAATTTAATAAATTGAATGAAGCATTGTCTTTAGTAAAGCAGATTTTATTTGTTTAGTTTTAGCGGCACTTTTGAGAACATTGGTGAGCTAATATGTATAATGAGCGGCGTTCTTCCGCCATAGAATTAACTTATGTTTTTTTACCCTATTAACTGTATTATTATTATTATTAGTTGCTTAATGTGTTATACCCGGGTTGATCCCTGTATTGAAAGCACATTGGGCGGCAGCAAGGGGCGCGGCGGTAAGAGACCAGCGCTTGATTTTATTTTCGCACATAAGTTCTATGTTGCGATATCTCCTAATAATAAAAATAGATTCATAGATAGTTCTCTACTGCGCAGCGACTATTGAATTTTGATGGTACTTTACAGCGTATGTACATCTTATCTATACTTATAAATAAAATTAAAGTGTCTATTTGTCATGTCAAAATAAAACTTAAGCTAACACGAACGAATAAGATACGAAACAAATATATTAGGAGAAGCGTAAAAGTAGCACCAATGATAGATAAAGTGAAAGTTTAGCATTTTATGAGCATATTATGGGGAAGAAACAACGGGACAAGAGAGCTTTAGTTGTGAGTATGGTATATATCGGTAGGAGTAGGCCTAAGAAGAGACGCACGCATTGCGAAAGGCGACATAATTAAGAAAGGAGTGAATTATTAAAATTACGGATGATATGACTTGGAAGATGAAAACCTGTTGTGCGACAACATATAAAGTGGGAACAGGGCAGGTATAGGGACAAAGACCAAAAAAACTGTCTGTTCTGGCTAATCTCGGATTGAAGAAAACGGTTATACCAATTTTGATAGAACTTGTACTAGTAAATACATTTTTTGTAAGAAAAACAATGGCTAATTTAATTTGCACAAAAGAACCAAGGTACAACATAGTCAAGTAAAAAACCCAGGGAATTGTTAATAAAATCATGCGTCGCCGCAGATGATAGTGCACATGGTTGCAACAACTACTAGTAAATAAAAATAAAGTTTATATCAATTTTGCGAGATGAAAACACATTTTTTATCTTTGTATTGAACGCAGACGAAATCGCGGGAACATCTAGTATCATAAATATTTCAAGATATATAAACTTAATTTTTCTAGTTGATCGCTGTTAATATATGAAAATGAACTTTAAATAAGAAAATACACAGTTTTACGTACCATGGTTTTTTTGGTGCGTTATCGAATTGTTTTTTTTTGGAGGGGCGGAGGTCTTGTCAATTATTATGCGATATCCAATCATTCTGTTTTGTATCATGCAATATTAAATGTCTATCATTTCAGAAAACAATTTATAATTATTTTCCTATCGCTACTATCGCGTTATAAAAGTTTATTAAGACTACATATTTTCATAGTTATTGCAATGAAGAATACAATTCAAATTATTTAATAATTCAGTAGAGGAATAATAAACGAAATTATAGGCGAAAACATTTTATCTTTGTAAGGATTTTTATTACAAGAGGTCGCAGATGCCAGTGACCGGCGCGTTATGAAATTGTCTTGTCCCGAAAAAAAAGTTTTTATTCTTTATGACTTGATGAGAAGCCAGTCTTTTCATAGCTCATAAGACACAGATTACAAAACAACACAAGACCTGTCTATGTAAACATGTTTTTTAATAAATGTTTTACATATAAGAAATAAGTTGTGCTTCAAAGCAATCCCAACTGACGTGATCGGTATACGTTCGCAAGATGGTACGTACTAAGTATTACACTATTCACTGTTCTCTTAAACTTATACGTCATAATCAGGTTCGTCCGATTTTGACGCATAGTAACGGACGGAAAACGGACGCTGGAGACTTGTTCCAATCCTTTGCTGTACGCCCAATGTACGTACATTCAAAACAACAAATTGTTGGTGTGAATATGCTTCATATAAAGGTAGGCAACTCATCTGCAACACATTTGCTTGTTGCGGATATTTATGGGTGGCGCTCACTTGACGTCAGCAGGTGATCCGCTTGATAGTTTGCCGCCTTTTTCCAAAAAAAAAAAAAACAAAAGATAGACATTACTTGTGTCTTAACGTCTGATGGTGGAATGGAGATGGGGAATTAAGTCATGTAATGTTTACTCATACTTGCAAAATGTATCCCAAAGATGACATTGCCAGGTAAAAAGTAGAAGATGGATTATCTAGGTTCCTTTAGGAAAACCTTATGTCACTGAGCGACACCATTACATGATTATTACCTATATAATGGTATAAGATCCGAAAAGTGGTCTACCTTCACTCATCTGCTTACTGGATGAAAATCAACTTAAATAACGGTTGCCAGGCTTTTTAATTTGAAAAAAATATTCTTCGTATCTCCCATTATAATATTAGTATATAAATAATTGAGTAGTACTTGCTAAAACTGTTATTCAATTCCGATTTTCAATATGCCAGGGTTTTCAAGAGATTTCGAGAAGTGAACCCGGACCTCGTGCCTAAGCGAATGACGGAAAATCAAGCTCACACTATAGTAGTGCCTGTGGAAGAAATAGAGAAACTTCCCGAATTGAAGGTACCAATCAATGAAAGGAAAGGAAACGTTTATTTAAAAATAGTTTACTACATTTAAATAAACATTGTCAACACTCATGTTTTTGTTTTAAAAGTTTTTAATTTCCTCTCGCGTGAGGTAGAGGTAGGTTCTTGTGGCCTCCTTTTTTTAATAAAAAGAAAAGTAAATTTTATATCCAAGATTGTACATAAAATTGTACATAAAAATTCAACAATATAAAGTCATTAGTAAAAACAGACTTGAGAGGAATGCAGAAATTCGAATTCTGTCAAAATTCTGCCAAAATTCTGTCCAAATTCTGCTAACCCAATGGTCACTATAAGCTGTTAAATCAATTAGGCATATTTGTTATTGATGCGCCATGATAACATTAGTCCGATTATGACTTAAGTGTCCGTACATTAAATAAGAAAACTTCACACTACGTAAGCATTGAAATATGAAATAGTAAATGTGAAATTGGTTCCAGGAGAATCCTTTCAAGCGTCGCATCTGCCAAGTATTCTCGCACGACGGCTCCGGAAACCTCACGTTCGAAGATTTTCTCGACATGATGTCCGTCTTCAGTGAAGCAGCGCCGAGGGATATTAAAGCCTGGTGACTGAGCCGATATTACTTGGGGAAATACATTTGAAAAGTAACACACATTTCCTAGACTGATTTTGTAATATGAAGTACTATATATGATTTACGAAATATATTTTTGGAAATGAAAAAATTCAAGAACTGTTTATAATTATAAATATAAACAGGTTACATTTTTATTCATTCAGTGAACTTATAACAAACTACATTAAAATCTGAATGGTCTAAATTTAAAATTAAAGAGAAAAATTCATAACTGAAATAACAAAATTTGCGACCTTTTAAATTTTTGACGATCCTGTATTGTAGCAGTTAGTATAGTTAGTGGCTATTCTGCTGGCGAACTTGGCTTCATTTTCCACGCGATGTAAAATTTATTTAATTATTTTACTGAATCACAAATGTTTGGAGCCCTGCAGGTATTTTGCTGCGTTAGCAGTATCATTTCTGTGAACTGATAGCAAATAGTCGGTAGGTCTCTCAGAAAACAGAAAAAGATATGATAATAAAAAAGAGTGGGCAAAAATTTACATTTGCACTCGCAGCACGCCCTTCTAGCACACCTTCATTTGACCTTTATGTTTATCAGGTACGCCTTTCGGATCTATGACCTCGATGATGACATGTACATTGGCCGCGAGGATCTACTGGAAGCCACTCGGCTGCTCACGAAAGGAGAGCTGCACCCTCAAGAGAGAGACGAGATCGTGGCGAGCGTGCTGGACGAAGCAGACGTGGACGGCGACGGGAGATTGTCCTTCATGGACTTCGAGCACGTCGTTGTACGCGCACCAGATTTCTTATCTACTTTTCATATAAGAGTTTAGTGTATTGTTTATATTAGTGATATGAAAGGTAATATGGGGATTTTTTAAATAGCATCTACGAGCACTTTTACACAAACTATAAGTTTTTATATTTTCTATTTCATGAAACAACAGTATCCAAGATAGAAGTTATTATTGTCTGGTCTCAAGGTTTTGGACATCATGCCGTTTCGGTCGTGTTTAGAACAATGACAATTGACTACAATTTATTTTTCAAATAATTAAATCACTATAACACTATTCAGGTTTTACAAAGATGATTGTAACGTTATCCGAGAGGGTTGGGGTTCCTAGCAGTGTACTCTTAAAGCCTGGGGTCCAAGAAGCCAAAATCCGTTCGCGAAGTACCAGTCAAGTACCTATCCGCAAACCTGTGACCACGTCGATGTAGACCTATCATACTTCAAGTTTAAAGTCCTGCTTTTGTTTTATCATTTTAAGTGTGTTTTTGTTTTAAATAAATACTCATAATTACTCAAAATCTTGTTTATGTTACATTATTTAAGAACTTTTTAGCGGAGTAACTCGTAGAAGCTTAAAAGCTTACTTCTTTGTATTTTGTTGAAAAATTTGTTTCGTGGAATTGTGAAATTCTCAGGGAATAAAGGGAAATGAAAAAAAGTAAGTTTAAGAGGGTAGAACAAAATTTCCTACGAGTTTTCTGTTTTTTCTTTTTTTATCTAATGTTTTCTAAATATCTTAATACATTTCTGCGACACAAAATTATTGAGTCAATGTATCTTAGAATCGTTTGAAGTTAACAAATAAATATGAAGTGTAAGACTACTAAGTAATAATACAAATGTGGCTATAAAAAAGGTCACAGGAATTACACAAAAGATCCACAAGATCCACAGAAAATGTAAAGCTTGTGTGTTTTTGCATTATAGTAAAATTAAAAATTATCAAAGAAGTAAAAAAAAAAATATAAGTCCAGATATCACTAAAAATCTACAAAAACTGTTATTTTAAAGACCAATTGTTCCTGTTAATTAAAAGTGACTATCTGTGACAAGTATAAGTTGAAGAGTTACATGTATAATGTAAGTAGGCCAGCCTGCGCGGTACGGGATCACATCAACAGCTCCATCAACGACAATGCCTTGATTGTCTATTAGGGTTTCATTACACTAAGTAACTTAATTGTCAATCTATCTTGCATCCATCAAGTGTCGCTTGTAATTAAGTTATACGTTGATTGAGTGTCTCGATTATAGTGTAGCTTAGCATCCCACGCTGTATGTACTTTATTCATTTATAATTAGATTAAATCCTTATGTTTATTAGAATTGAATCTAATCTAGAGTGCCTATTATAGAAGTGACTATTATGGTTTAATATTTTTTTTTTGAGTATTAAATGAGTTGCAGATGTCTTGCCTAAATTCAATGAACAGAGGAGGGTATAGACAGGAAAAAGGGATAATTTTCTTCTCCTATTCATCCCCTACCCCGTACAATTACCTTTCCGTTCTCATCCTATACTTTGTAGGATACGATGGGAAGGGGAATAGGACTGGCGCCCAGCGCCTCACTCATCAGACGAAACACAGTATAAAATACTTCTACTTCACGTCTGTCTTCTGTGAGGTCATGGTATTCCACCGGTCGAGCCGGCCCATTCGTGCAACAGATGTTGTTGCGGACTCTACCACTGTTAAAACGGTATGTAACAAAAATCTACTTTAAAATTTGACCCGAATACATACAAACATTTTAAATAAAAGCTTGTAAGAATAGACAAATATCTACATTCCATCAAAGATGGATTTCACAAAGACTAATAAATAATTGCAATTTAGTTTTTTTAAATACAGATAACTGATAATCGAAGGTTGTTAGAATCGTCGCGTCATTATCTCAACAAATTTTAATAATCTAGAAAGCTCAATTCAAGTATGAGTAGGTTAACCTTAAGTAACGTATCTAATGTAAAGTCCATTAAATAAATTGGATCCGTTGGTTATGTATTGCCTAAATGCTAAAGGTTATTCAGGTTGCAAATACATCACCATTGGTTTGTAATGTTCAATATATGATAGGATGTGGTTTGTGGAATAGATTATTGATTCGAGTTTTAGCGAATTGTCCTAACTAATATAAATGCGAATGTGGGTTTGTGTATCAATGTGTTATGAAATTTCGAGCATATTTGAACTTATTTTCAAGAATAGTAAAGGGTACCAAGAAAAACTTCTCGACATTTTATTGTTATAGTGTCATAAACATAGATTTATATACCTCCAGATACGGCGTTCCATACAAATTCTATATTTAAAAGTGAAGGTGGATTTTTATCACGAATGTTTATCAGCGTATACATACATATATGTACAAACACAAATATTAATCAATTATAAATTACAAAACATTTCACAACACTTTTTTAATCTGTCGACTTTTTTATTTTTTAGGGTTAATATAATTTAGTAATGTAGTTGACAACACTTATTACATATTATGGTCTCGCATTGTTATTGTTAAAATTTTATATATGATTTAATTAATTACTTGCGTAATGTGATTATTAGCACACTTATCTTTTTATGATCTTTCACTATTTCATACTACAAATCGTCATTTTTAAATTACAAACATGTAGATTTTGTATTCATGTAGCGGGAAACGAATGACAGAGCTGGGTATTACGAAGTCGCCAATTGGTGACTTCACGATTGAGCCCCCAGATGCTCCATCTGGAAGTGTGTAATATTTGGTCACACATTACCATTAAAGTAAGCGAAAGTTAAAAAATAAAGTCAACTTACTAAAATGTCCAACGAGGAATTAAGAAACGAATGCGTGCTAAGCCGCGGGCTATTGCTAGTTAGAAATCAACTTAAAGCAAAAACGTCTCTCCCAAATTGAGGTTGAAATATAAAATGATTTACGACATTCCAGCTGACATTTCACTAAAGCTCGTAAGGAATATGTTTTTGATGTAGAAAATAGCACCGATATCAAAGTTGTTTCGAAATCACATACACGTTTAAACATAGTAATAATAATATTAAAATATTTTAAATAATTTAAGCACGATTTACCTATTTTTAATAATAAATTAGCACATGTGGTTCACGTTATAAGACAGTGAAACGCAAATTTTTAATGAAAATATGTTTAGCACAGCAATTTTTACTAAATGATTTAAATCATAAGTCCCAAAGGCAGCGTGCTAGGGGTGAACATGAAACATTAATCTCAAAAGTGTCTTGTGAGCAACCCTGACAAGTCTGTAACCATGTCTAAACATGTATCCCTTTTGTTTCTCATATACTGCGTTAATATTTCAAATTCGCGTATACGCTTTAATTATTTAATTTATTTAAGACTACTCTAACAAAACAGATAGGCGTAGATTCCTAGATGTATCTCTCTGAATAAATCTGGAATTCTACTCACCCTTACTTTGAATCCATATAAACGATACGAGTTATAATATATCCCTAAAAATTAGACTTCTTGTTTTTACAATGAAGTTACACGGGGGTCGTGCCGTAAGTCGCAAGCAAGGGATGGTACAGTCATGCTCGAATTGGTGGCGGCGCCGCTGGACCGGATAGACCGTACTATTATAGTCAGTCAAGACACGTCCACTGCTGGAAGTGGGCCCTGCCAATAAATCGGCACAAAGGTTTTCATTAATAATTGATTTTTAGTAGTCGGCATTTTGCCATCAAACGCTATACTCTTAAACATAAAGGACCTTAGGACTTAAAATTATATTCAATACAATAAAATTGTACTAAGTTTTTGAGGTTATGTGGAAATTAATATGCTAGCATTTCCAATATATTTTGAAATGACACAATTATAAATGTCTGACTTTCTGAAATGCAAAATAATTTTCTTAGATTATTTTCAGATGTAAAATAGTATTTAGCCGCTTATTAATTTCGCTTCGCTCGGCAGACATTGCGACCGTCTGGGATTACATGTGGGATCCGTGCTCGCCTGCGGCCATGTTTGTTATAAACATAACGAATTTCGTGAGAGCACAATGGCAAGTGAATTTTTCAATTATCTGTTTGTGTTCAAAATTTTCGAATAAAATTTTAATTACAAAATTCGTTACGTTTAGAATTCATAAAGATAGAAAAGAAAGGTTATGTAAGTCCGTTCCGACCTTAATCTGTTTATGAATAAATATTTAAATAACTTTTATTATATACAAATAATTTTCTTATGTGTTATTATGAATAATTCTCAGTCACATCGTCTCACAGGCAAAGACTTTAGATATCTAAACCAAAGTTAAATAACATAATAATCAGACCGAAGTAACACGCGATGAATTCGCAGTCAATGGTGTTGCGTTGAATAACTGATTGTTTTAATTACAGTCTCCAGACTTAAAAGGTATATCTCACAAGTATTTTTCTACCAAGGTTTTATAAAAAAATGTACGAAGAATAGAAAAACGAGTAAATTTTTATGAGCATATATCCTCAACAAATACTTACCTCTTGTCTCTTGGGATTGTAAACGACAAATAGTGGAATTATACGAACGTCGACGAAACGACGAAAATTATGACGGTACCTCTCAAGACTGGCTATTCTTTGCTATGTACACAGGAGAGTGTTTGCTTCTGTTATTCATTTCATGAAAGTGGCTAACCTTAACGCGAATTCTCTTGAGAAAATATATAACATAAATTACTTTGGTGGAATAACAACACGTAAGGATTTTTTACAAATTATGTACGATATTGGCTAATATATTACAATGCCAGACATTTTATATGCCAAATTTACTGATCCCTACATATACGAGTACGTACATATTACACAAGTGTTTTGTGTAAAAAAAGTAAAAATTATAAAAAAAAAATATTTTAAATGATTTGATTTAGATTACATCTTTCATTTTAACAAAGATACGTGAATGTACGGGCATTTTACGATTACGTAGAAGTGGGTAGAGTTCAAATATTTTGTTAACATTGTTCCCTTGATAAAATTCCTTGCTATGAGGGTGTGTATAATTTGGGGTGACAATTTAATGCGTGTAGGCGGAAGCTACAGCTAAGGCTGTTACAATGTTAATTAGCTGTCTCAAGCCCTGACACACAGACACATACACGACTAGTAAAAATTATATCACAGAATCCTAATCTATTAGGAGAGTTTATTTATATAAAAATCTATTCAATTCAAGAGGTATTTATAAAAAAAAAATGTTTTTATGAACCTTTTACGTTTTATGTAATTCTAAAAAGTATCTGTATTTTATATTATTAATGTAAAATATGCAACCTCTTTGCTAATGTTTTTATCAACGAACGTGAATTTAAAAAAAATGTCAGTCGAAACCAATGTAGAATGTAGAAGTCGCGTATGCGTTTGCAAGGTTAAATATATTTAATTAAAAAAACAAAAAAATATGTTATTTGTTTTTTTTTTTAATCACTTCACGCAAATGATTAGCTATCGAAACTCATGAGTCATATATATATGAGCATATTCTTTAAAGTTGTCTAGTTTAAAAAAAAATACCACAGCTGTATTATTACTTGTACACAAACACAGATCATTTACATGTCATTCATTCCCTAATGTCAGAGGTCAGCTGTTGATCCGCCTTTCCGAATGAATTTTACTCAATACACACCGACCTAATGTAATAATCGTCCATTCTAAAATCCTAAATTTGGGTACCACAAAGTTCACACTGTATATAAATAATGTATATATAAACAAACCTTAATAGTACAGCAGGCTAATCGAATAAATTAAAAGCGGAATAACAAACAGGTCGTATAATTTGCCGGTGACACGAATTAAACAGGATCGAGTTTGAAACCCTTGCCTAATTAGTAAGGGTGAGCAAATCTATTTTGAAATTCTATCTTTGCTGTTATCAAGGATCTCTTAATTCATTTTGTTATATTGTAATAGTTCAGTTCAGTTAATCAATAATTTTTACGAATGTCTTAAAATGATTGAAGTTTAAAGAACAGTCGAACACAATGTCAATTATACGAAATAGATTAATTAACAAAATATAATAAATTTTCGAATATTACAAACGTAGAACGGATAGCGAAATAATATCTCTATTAATTCAGTTTTATTAAAGAGAAACTATATTATTAATTAAAGTATTTAGTGATTTTGGATAACCGTTATTTCAATATCTGTCGACCCCAAGGTTTTTTTATGTTTTCTAAGAATTTCTTATTTAGAGTTACAACAAGAATTAAATAGGAAATAACTTTAAAGAGACTTTCTTCCAACGTAATGAAAATCGAGTCGTTTTAAACTTGAACCTTTTTAATTACAGATTAAAAAAAGGTGTTCATAATGAAAGAGTCTGAACAAAAGGCCAACGTTGTTTGCCGTTTTATCGGATTTCAAGATTAATTGTGTCCTGAGATCAGACTTATTAAAGTATAGCCAAATGCCGGAAGCTAATTAATACCTAAACAATCAAAGCCTCGCAGAGGCTGGGTAACAGACAAGTGATTATGACGCGCAAATATTAATTGTTTTTAATGATAATTGCATTTTAGGTGAATTTAAATTCTCATGTAAAATTCTTATTATGTTGCATAATAAATAGACGCGAAATCAAATGCGTATAAACGATGCATTTGCAATAACTTTTTGTAATTCTTATGGTATTGTCAAGTTAGTAATTTTGTTGTACACGGCGGAAATTATTTTTAATTGTGTCCACCCCACTCGGCTTATAAATTATCGTAAGATCTCATTTTTATTATTTAAAGGCGGACTTTTTTTTGGCAAAAAGTGACGTGTTATAACTTTTTCGAAAGTCAATTGTTTATTTATATTACAAACGGATCGCGTACTCAAAGAGGAAATAAATAAGTGAAGAAAATACATTTAAATTGAGAATACGAAGGTCCCGTTGAGCTGTTTTGATTTAATTATTTGATTTAGTATGTACCGAGGGCTTTGCGATGTCAATCAACGATGCGAAAATTAAAGAAAACAATTTTGACATTTTCGCAACGAAAAGAATACTTTTTAAAATAATATTTTTATATAAATTTTATATAAGGTATTGCGAACGTTTCTCATATCACATTTGCCATCTCAAATTGATATTTAAAGATTTGCAGTACCTCGATGTAATAGCTCGGCTATATGCATAAATATTAAAAAATAAATAAGTACATAATTACATCTTTAACACCTTGACAGTTACAGATAGCAAATTATTATCAGCTATTCTGATTTATAGTCCTACAATCGTTGTGAATAATGTTAAAGGAAAAAAAAATCTATATTTTGCAAAATTACATAATAAAAGTGCCCGCAATAACAACATCTGCCGCACGAATGGGCCGGCTCGACCGGTGAAATACCACGACCTCAGAGAAGACAGACGTGAAGTAGAAGTATCTCTGCGTTTTGTCTGATGAGTGAGGTGCCGAAGGCCTAAGCCTAGTCCTTTTCCTGTCATTTTCCAATAACAGAAGGATGGGAAGTGATTTAACGGTGGAAGGGAAGGATAGGAAAGGGAAATAAGTCCTTTTTTGTGTATCCTCCTCTGTCCATTAAAGGTAGGCAACGCATTTGCAACTCGTTAGCTATTGCAGATGCCTATGGGTAGCACTCGTTTAATATCGGATGACTCGCTCGTTTCTCACCTTGTTCTATTAAAATAAGTAAATAATTGTACGGTATAATGTTTTAGCTGGGGACGCTGTATGCCAAAGTTCGTTGTCTTTGATTACGTAGGTAACGAAGGCGAACACGCGCGCCGGGCTCTGCCCACACTATTCTCGTATAACTTCACTTGTTTCTTACCCTTTTGAATTTACGAGCTAAACAACGCTATTGTTTTCTTACTATTTGTGATTATACCATTTTAATTTTATATATGATACGGTACTGTACCATGTGTTGGTTAGTTACCGCCGCACTTTGAGTCGTTTAACGCTAACTTAAACAGTCCCTTAGTATAGATTTTAAAAAGCGCACTCTCAGAGTAGGTTAAATTATCATTAACGCGTCATAATGACAAGTAAAGTTAAGTACAGAAAATCCTTTCCTATTTAATTTTTGATTTTGACATTATATTTTTTTTTCATACGAGAAGGGGCAAGCGGCGGGAACACCGTGGTGATCAACGTCGCCCATGGACACCTGCAACACCAGAGGAACTGCAGATGCGTTGCCGGCCTTTAAGGAAAAGATAGACTCGCTTCTTGAAGGACCCTAAGTCGTATTGGTTTGGATATACCGCCGAAGACAGACCGTTCCACAGCGCGGCTGTGCGTGGAGGGAATTTCGCGAGAACCGCACTGTGGAGGAATGCCAGCCATCCAGGTGGTGTGGATGGTACCTGACGGTCTGTCGTGTCGTCCGATGACGGAACTCGGCGGCAGGAATCGTTCCAAATTTGACGTTATAGTCATTATCGTTGAATTTGTGTAGACGTATGTTTGTTCATGAATACATTATTTTCTTCGTAAATAATATAAGTGCTAACATACGCTGCAGTCAGCTTGTAGGTTATCAGATATTATGGCATCTAAAGTCATTACATATGTGATCAAGATTTTAAATATTGTTGATATTTATTGGGTGCTAAGTAACATGTATGTGTCCATTTATTTTGAATAAAATGGATGGAGATATAATGGATATTTGCCAACAGTCGTTTTCTAGGATTATTGCCTAGGTCTACATTAATAGTAAACATAACGAAAGATGATGTTAAATTTCCAACTACTACTGAATAAATCAGTATGATAACGGTCCTTTTTTTATAAAAAAATGAAATGATATTTTACTTAATGAGTATTACTGGAAGCACTTTTTTTTCTTGCTTTCCTGATACTAGACAATTTAATGGTTTAATACTTACCATTGTACAAATAATGAGAATTAGATTTTTATAATCAACTTATATCTATCTATCTTAAATAATCCTTGTAATTTCACATTGACAATGAGGCCATTAACTAATGAGCCCTTAAATGTTGTCTCTGGGATGTTGATTTCACTAGCAGATTTAATGACAATTACTTAAATACTATTTAAGATTAATTTAATGAAAGTGTCTGAGAGCAGTTAGAGCTTATTATATGTACATAAGTAGACGTGCCAGTACTGTGTGAAGCATTTCAATATCTTTTGGCGAAAAAGACAATTTTTCATCCAAATCTTTAGACACGTTTTTGACCTGAAGTTAAGTGAGTGCTACCCATAGAGATCCGCAACAAGCAAATGTGTTGCAGATGCGTTGCCTACTTTTAATGGAAAGAGGAGGGCATAGACGGGAAAAACGATATTTCCTTTTCCCCGTTAACCCTTCCACGTCATTCATCAGACGAAACGCATAGTATTTCTACTTCACGCCTGTTTTCTGTGAGGTCGTCGTATTTCACACATAAAGCAGGCCAATTCGTGCGATCGATGATTTTGTTGCGGGCTCTTCCACTGCTAGAAACGTTTCTGAAACGTAACTAAAATACACAAGAATTACTCGCATCAATCAGTCTCGAGAAATATAGTAAAAGTATTTACCAATGTTCGCTAGCTATACAAAATAAAAAGAGGAGTAACAGAACCGAGGGAAGACTTAATGTCTAGAGTCTTTTTCCTTCTACTTCATCATATTCATAAGTATTTAACAAGAAGGAAAGATGTGGAAATAGTTTTGGTGCTTCAAGTTGAAGTTTGTACTTGAACAAATAAGTTGTGTATCGAGAAATCTATCCAAAGTACATAAAGTTATCCATTCGCGTGTTAACTTTACTGAATCAACAGAAAAGCCGATTTGCGCGTGACTTAAAAGAAATTGATTTAATTCAACACTTCCGAAGGAATCCCTCTCGGGTATAGATTTGAATACGCAACCTCTGTATTCCATTACATGTTTCAAAGGTGGTGAATTCTAAAGAAGTTTTATTGGAGCGTTCGATGGCGTCGTGTATTTTTTCGTTCGTACCTTAAAAAGGAATGGAATGTACATGAGACACCGTGTCTGGAGTACAGCTCTTTTATATACCGTCGTTAGAAATTTTTAGGAATAAAACTAGGAACAGAGTAGATAAGTGATCCAATTTATAAACCCGTGCCCCAGTTCTAGGATTTTGAAATACAGTATAGAGTTAGCTCTCTGCTTTCTTCTTCTCTACTCTAATTTATGATGATAAATTTAAAGTATAAGTATGAATTATAATATAGGTACTTTTATCTTTTAATACATGGCTGCCTTCATTTAATTATTGCCTCAATCATTCTGTATATGTCTGTAATGTTTGTAACAGTTACACATTACTGTTATCGTTCTCAGGCGCTCTTTTACGCGTCAACGTTGAAGATGTAGTAGATAGAAAATGTTAGGTATTTCTTACTCTACTTTGTAGAGTAACAAATAATGTAATACTGTTATTTAAGCTTTCACGAGACATTTTTAAAAACTAATTATTAACGGCTTAACTGACGTATAGTCTGGCGTATGTACTGCCTACGTACGACGTACCCGCCGGGCACTAGTCAGTACATACACCGGACTACACCTGAGTTAAGCCGTTATTTAATTACTTTAATGTAATACTCTAAGTAGAGTGGTGTATTAATCAATGTAGAGTACGCAGGACTGTACGAATCTAACACAGTAGATTCTGAACGATAGAAATACGAAACGACGATAGGATAAGTAATTTTATATATGCTGTCATTTTATATTCTTATTGAAGTCTAGATGGCGTTGGCATACGAACAAAACGCGGTATGGTAATGTTATATCAAATTGTACAAATAATCTCAAAATATTTTTTCGGAGTTTGTTCACTACTAATGTATGAATGATTCAAAACAATACACTGAACTAGGAAATGTAATACATTATGTACATGACAATTCCTAACAATTTGAACACAAAGACGACAAATTTCGAACTATCGACAAAACAACTAACTAAGCCAAGGGTCGAAGTTTACGTAGCAGACGCCTTAATGTAAAAACTAAACAAAAGTTGGAAAATACACCCCGCGTTTGGGGTCGAATTTCTTTGCCTCAGCAGGCTCCGGAACGACGGAGATAATAAGGGCCGTATATAAAAAAGTATATCCCGCAGGGTCTTTCTAATTGGTTCGGACAGGATGTTCTATACTTTGTTAAAGAAATACATATTTTTATTTTGTACAATATAATACAAATTAAAACTACAAGGGAAAAAAGTAAATTTTACAAGATTTTTTGCTGCACAAAAAAGAACAATATAAATTTTATTCGACCGAGGCTATAAGTAATTTTTCAATTTCCGTGATAATTTGATGAGATTATCATAAAGTAGGTATATTATTTGTTTTTTATTTATATAAAATATATAATATTTGTTATCAAACCTTACTACATTGATCATAACGTGGGACAGGTTATGCTAGTGAAGGTATTGTACCAACAAATATATTTGCTACTATTTCAAATTCTGGACGCGAAATAGATTCATTTCTCTGTTCTTTGAAGCATAGAGGAGAACGAATCGAATAAAATATTCAAGCGCCGACACAAATCATATCAATAAATCCTCTGCAGCGAGAGTTTTATACCGTTTCTAGACGCAGTATAACAGGGGCATGATCACCCCCTTCATCGGTTTTAACAAAGGTCTCATTGCATCATATCACTTAAAACTTTGGGGGATATGCGTGTAGCTTTCAATTACATTTTTCAAGATCTGACGAAAGAAGTCAGGGTATTTCTATAAAACAGAGCTAATTTAACCAATGCAATCCTTCTTATGTAAAATAATATATCCCACTACACACTGTGCCAAGCGCAGTCATCGTCAATGAGCTTCTGTGCTTAGTGGGAAGTCCATTGATCTGAAAGTGTTGATTATTTGGCAATATGCAATACAACGTATATGTATCATTTTTTTTTGAATATTAGTAGATTATTTAATAATATTACTTTTAACCATTCCAACTGAGCTTAGTGCTAAGACGACAGACAGACAGTGGCAGTCCGTACTCATAACCATTAGGCTATTGGCGTTTATATTTTCATAAATTGCTTTGGATGATTAAATTCAATGCTTAAATTATTTCATTTTCATGTTTACATTATAAAATTGTCTAACATCGCTTCTTATTAACGATTGTCGTCAAAATAAAAGGATAAAAAGAATAAATACATATTGTATATTTGTAAAAATCCTCGTACAAAGTTCATTCAGCAAATATATCTTAAACAATTTCTCATCCTATATTGTCCGAGTGCAGATAATTCAAACAAACAGCACTCGTACATTCAGTTGTAAATATCCTCCGAGACTACGTTGAATGTTTGAACGCATTTGTAACTGCGGACAAATACGTGCCTCGCAACAACACTGCATACAACTTTCCCGTGGCTTTGTTACCGCATACAAACTGTGAACATAGAAACGTATTTAAAAAGTTAGTATTTTCACATTTAAGTTAAAAAGTTATCTTGTTGTCTCAATATGTGTACGTTAATTAACTAGTCGTGACGACGACGACGACGACGATCACAATACAACACATTCCTTCTACTGGTTGGGTGAAATTTTGCTTAAGGAATTCTATTGAGGTACAAATTATAGAGATATAAAGTAAAATAGTCACAAAGTAAACAAGTTGTTTTATGTAATATAAATTCATAGATATTAAAAGGAAGATTAGAAGAAGAAGAGAAGAAGGGAAGAGAATTAGAAAAGGGATAGAGGACTAAGAAAAGCTATTCATCGAAAATGAGCGTCAGCGACCACAGTTAATGCCGGAGCCGAAAAGCAATAAGTAAGTAATACCAATGAGAAGACAATAAATCTTAACAAGACTCTACAAAAAATTCAACAGACCAAAGAAGTAAAGTCACAAAACAAGAAACTTCCACGTCGCGTTCTAATACAGCGATTTATAGTCAATTTCGTTACGAAGTCCTTGCGTACAGAGATCACGAGCTAGCGCCGCCGGGAAATGTTCGTACGTGACTCATGAACGACGCTTCGTACACTAAGCTCGCCACATAATGCGATCTTCATGCCTGCAAACTACATCAAATAAAAATACAATGGTAAACCAGACCTCCAATTCTGCTAAGACAATCGGGTCACAATGGTCTCTCGATGGTTTCAAAATGTTTGAATTCTACTAACACAATATGTCATAATGATCTGTTATTATGCTATCACCATTACAACACCAGCGCAGTGAGTGTGGAGCAGTGGTATAGGCCCCGACTTAAGTATTGTAGGTCGCGAGTACGAACCCGAATCACCACTGCTCCAAAAACTGCGAAGAAAAACATCGTGAGAAAATCGGCATGTATAACCACCAAATTCGAGATACGTGACATCCACCAACCCGTACTGGGTAAACGTGGTGGGATACGTGCCCTTCCCTCTTCCAGAGAAGAGGTCTGTGTCAACATGACATCATTATGAGGTCATTAAGATTCAACCAAAGTTGTGAGGTTATAACAGCTTTTATGTACTCAATAGTTCAAGCCTAGGTTTCCTCAATATATTAATGAAGTTGGTTGTAGTTGATTACACTGAGTTTCGACTCCTCACCTCTTATGGTCTTCCCATTAAAATCCGAAAAGTAGAAAGATGTTTAAAAAATTAAAAAGGAATAGGAAATGAGTTCTTCGTAGGTTTCCGATAGTGCCTATGGATTAATCGATTGATTATTGAGTTGTTAATCTAATTTCTTATTTCATCTTTAGATACAATCATACCAAGTAAAGTATAAATAAAATTTGAATAAATACCAATCATGATATATAACAAACATTTGTAGGTAATATAATTCATCGGATAAACAAGTTAAAACAGAAAGTTGAACAGTGGAACAGTCACACCTCTATTATAGTTGAGAACAATACTGATGCTCAAACTTTCGATCGCAAATATAGTTATTTGTAGTTGGCCACAGTTTGAAACTATCACTGCTTTGAACTCGCTAATTCAACGTTACACAAAAGTATTTTATGCTCACCGTACATACCAGATTTTAAATTATTTTCATAAATATATATTCTATATAAACATATATATAAAATATGAAAGGGGGGCTTGAGAACAAAGAAGGATTTGGGAATGTTCATTTTAAAGGCTTTCAAAGTTTATTTGTACTCCGCGAAGTCATATCAGTTCATAAAGTAACAAGATACATGACCGCGGGCAAGAGCGGTGAAAAATATATAGTGAGACAGACCTTTAAAATAAATGTCGAGTCGAACAAATTAATGAATGACTCGATAACTACAAACTAGAAAAGTTAATTTTCTAGTTTGTATTTTGTTGTTATTATCGAGTATTGTGTTTGTATTATTTATTATATTATTATTATTATATTAAATATCTCCTTTTATATTTCGTTATTTTTTAGCGCTTATATACTTTGTAATGTCGTTGACAACACTTATAACATGCTATGGCGTCGCATTTTTTTTGTGTTGACTTTTTCGTCATTACATTGTTTTAAGTTTACCAGTGGGAGCTACTTGGCTTAGATTTTTTTTTATTATCAAAATTTGTTGCTTTCGTAATCTCATGATCGCACTTTACATATTTGGTTTGCGAATTTTCTTTTTTTTAACAAGAAGTTTATACTTTACTTTCGTTCATTATTTTAGATACCTTCTTTGAAATAAGCTAGAGAAAAAGGATTGGGACGTCTGATATTAAATAGACTTACAAAATACCAAAAGGAGTTAAAAAAAGTTAAAAAATAATCTCAAAAATAACGCAGTACTTCTGAGAGGACATTAATCAGAAATAAAATCCTGTTTTGCAAGTTTTGTAACCAAATAATTTCTAAGATATTCGAAATCCTGCATAAATATTAAAGGGACCTATTTCAATTGAACGTTAATACTTAGTAAGTAATGCTGGAGTTTCGATATTTCTGTCATTGGCTAGTGGATAGATTGAAATGATAGATTTCGTACCGGGAAATTGAGTCCCGATCTTTATCGAGGAGAAATTGGAATATCAAAATTAGTGAAGGTAATACGAAATATTTTTGGAACTTTATTTGTGACCCATTGAAAGCAATATTTCACAAAAGTGAATAAAATATATCTAGAGATTTATATCATGAATAAATATGCGTTCACGTCCGTAACCCATAAAGATAGGCAGAGATCACGGATATCCATTAAGCAAGATCCTCCACCTCCTACGCTATCGGTACTTCTTATATCGCTCTTTTTTAGTATGTTACTAATCTGATCGATATAAATTCTCCTTGGATGTCGCCTTCTTTAATTCTCTACAAATAGGAAACTTTATTATCACTGATGAACGGTGAGTTTGTTATCAGGTAGTTTATGCCTGGTTATTATCATTTACCCCGAGAACAAATGAAGTACTGTGAAGGCGTTGTTTTAACCATGGCGTTGGACCGACCCATTAGTCATTATTTAGCAACCATATATAACATTGTTAAGGATGGGAGGGGGAGAACTGAAATTAGGCATCAGGCACCTCACTCATCAGACAAACACGCAGAATACTTCCACTTCACGCCTGTCTTCTGTGAGGTCATGGTATTTCACTGATAGAGCTGGTCCATTCGTGCAACAGAACGTCCAGTTGTTGCGGCTTTTACCACTGTTGTAAGAAGTTGAAGATGTTTTTCGTAGTGAACAATCCTACAAACAAGTAAGAAATCCATGATAAGTGTTGGATTATATATGTTAACCACATTACATGTATATCCAATACTTGTAACTTCTGTAAGCCGATTTAGGAGGGTACAATGATTTTGTGAAGGGTTACGATTCCATTGTACAATTGTTTATTATAAGCTCTGTGAATTTAATTAAAGTTTGAGTATCACGTCGCGTTCACCTTAAATTGCTGACAATACATTTCGCTCCCGTATTGTTTCGAACATAATAAGCATCGCGTTGGATATATTACACTTGACTTGTGTAAAAAGCTAATGAAGGTATATTTTGTTTTTGACAAAATACAAAAAGAGTTTGAGTATACATTTGTGTACCAGCGCGGCTGTATGTATGTGTGGCATCGTAGCTATTAACCCAATGTAGGGATTTTGATGTGTTTTTTGTTCAATAAATGATCTGGTCTAAGATCATCAGCTGGGGTTTAAGATCATCATTCTATTGTCAAAGGATTTCTCTGTGTCGGGGATTTTAAAATAAAATTACTTTTACCGATAAAATACCCGATAAAAAATATGATTGATTGTAATATATGCCTAAATGGGACTTGAGAATCTAGTATGGTGATGTTTATTTTTAGCATTTTTTTTTCAATAATTCTAAAGACATCGTTCAACTCGACAGAGCTTGGAGCTCTCAAGTTGAACCATCCACACCATCTCGATGGTTGGCATTCCACGGCAGTTGGCAACGCTGTTGAATGATCTGCCCCAGCGATATTTCCAAACCAATACGAGTCTATATAATACGCTCACCTCTTGAAGGAAGGGTCCGTGAGCGTATTCCTTCCTTAACGGCCGGCAAGGTTTTGCGATCGAACCATAACTTACTTAAACTATTTGCAAAGATCAACTGGTTAAGTTAGTTAGTCTATCGAAACAATAATAGACCATCAAAGTATTGTTATCGATAAAGGCAACCTCACACCGCACTGGTCTAAACAAAGACCATAGTCATAAAGTTGCCACTTTACTTTGTAGATATAAGTAAACATAAAAAAACTTAACCGATGTTCAACCCTCTTAAACAGCAAAGAAAACCGCAGAATGTTTCGCTTTCCTTACTTCATTGTTCAAAAGAATTCCTGCGAACAAAATCTTTAATCTAACAAAACAAACGCGGCGCGGAATTCCTTTGGGTTATACTGCAATTTATTAGATACGGTTATAAACGGGTAATTCTTAAGAAATTGATTCTTATTCGACTAGAACCTTAAAGGTTTGAGGTTTTTGTATTATGAAGTATAAGGAATCTTGCTTATATTCGCATCGAGTGTATTAATATAGCGTTCTATGTGGTCAGGGACAGCTTTGTATCCTGGAAGCACAAGCTGCTGAAGCCAAAAGATTATATAAACTCTTAAAATAATACGAAGGAGCTTAACAGAGAACACAGGACCACTACCATCTACCACTTAGTTAAGAGATATAGATAAACACCTACCTTCTCAAGTACCCTAGCCACGATCTCACCGGGCCCTTGTCGAAGAAATTTGTCCTTCGTAAGCAGTGGAGTGGCTCCTACAAGATCTTGTCGCTTAATTATGTTTATAATACAGTTGTGGTAGCTGTTCAGTGCCAGTGCCATATTTTACGTTAAACTGTAACCATCACGCTGAGACGTAAATAAGAAAAAATACTCGCGCTTGTAACCCAGAGGGGTGGGCAGAGATTACGGTTTTCCATTTTGCACGATCCTGTTACACCTCTCTCGCACTACACGCATACATCTACGCACACAAGCTCGTTGGCTACGGGTACTCCTTATATCGCCCTTCTTTAGTATGTCACTAATCTGATTGATAAATTATCCAGCGACGACCCTTGACAACATTTTACTTGACAAGTTTGTAAGTCAACATAAAATACCTGGTTCACGGCAACAAGTACCTCTCAATTACAGGTGGGGATCTCGACTTGAGAAGTTATTTAAAAGGGGACCATCCCGCCGTACTAAAATTTGAATTTAATCAATATTATTTAGTACGTTTGTATTAAAATGTTATATATAAAATATAGTATAATAAATGGCTAACTTTATAATAATAACTATCTTTTTAGCGGCACTTTTCACAAACACACACACTTAATTGCCTTTTAATAAAAGCTGTACACAATATACTGTGTATTTTATTTTGCAGTAAAATGTTCATTCTGAGACGAAATGTATTATTACTTTCAGTTTCTACTGAATGTTACAATAGCTTTCGTCTAATAATCCTACTATCCTATCCTACTAATATCATAAATGCAAAAGTTTGTATGGATGTGTGGCTGTATGGATGTGTGGATGTTTGTTACTCTTTCACGCAAAAACTACTGAATGAATTTTAATGAAAATGTACAACAATATAGCTTATACATCAGAATAACACATAGGCTATAATTTATAAAGATAATGGGTGAATTGTCCAAAATATAACGATAAGTGTTAAGCAAAGAGAAAAAAATTCCGCGTCTGCGAGCTATTTTGGTGTGCGCTGGAAAAACCGTTAGAGTTACACGTAGATAATGTATATAGGAAATGTTTAACATAAGTAGTTCTACAAAAAATCCCGCGACAGCATATATCTATCTTTTATGTGTAAGTCATTGTCGCCAAAATAGTGAACATCTATTAATTATAGGGTGGGGGAAGTTTGTTGGGCCAGTTATATACTTTTGTCTAAGAGGATTTCACCATTGTTGGATGGTCTTTGTTCAAATGTACACTGGTGTTCAAATGTCTCATATTGATATTTGTGATATGATAATTATTTTATTTTATAAGTAACAGTCGTCTTACTAGTTTATCCTTTTGTGGTTAAAGAGCTTTATTTCGCAAAGAATTTACAAAATCACTTAAGAGAAATCTAAAATCTAATACAATTAATTTTACACACGTTTTATATTTATATATGCCGTTAAGCCACCTACCAAATATAAGCACGAACCTTATTACAACAAATAATAGGGTTGCTACCATTATTGCTCTCTAGTCGAGGCTTCAACTTGAGGCATATAACTGTTCCTTCATACATACGTTATATTTATATACAATACATTGTTCGCATTTAAATTAACATTAAGCGTCTACTAAATACCTTTGGCTCAACTTTATTAAACGTCACATTAACCGACGCTCGCTTAGTTTAGTTATTAAATATGCTAATTCACTACTTCACACCTCTTAACTTTTAACTTTCCCACTACTTAGACTTGAAATTAAAGTTCTTTGCTGGAGTTGACAGGAATGTTCATTAATATTTATTTAAATTTTTTCTATGTACATTTATCAAAATAATGAGGACTAATTTTACAATCATTAAACATGACTAAGGCATGAAGGTTTTTCTATTAATTACATATATTACTAAAAAAGGGCGATATAAGGAGCACCCATAACCGACGAGCATGTATGCGTAGATGTATGAATGTAGAAGTAGCGAGAGAGGTGTGCCAGGATCGCGCCAAATGGAAATCCATGATCTCTGCATAACCCTTTGGGTTACGGGCGTGCATATTTATTTATTACATATGTAACATGTAATAAGGTTTTAAAATAAAAATTTAATACATGTTTTAAATATGAAATTTGCAATTATAAAAAAAAACATCTAGCAGATAAGGCTTAACGAATATTTTATGAGCACTGAGAGTATTAGACAAAAGAAAAGTGTAAGAAAAATGTAATACATTTTAATAAATAATGCCGGCGCTTCTGTGTTATTTGAATTACGGTGTTATTGTGTGTTGAATAGAACACATAATGTCTTTGTTGATTTATAAAACACAAAATAATTAATTAAGATCCAATAGTAAAACACTTTATAGCTTAAAGCGTCCAAAGGAAATATTTTATTCGTTTTTTTTTTAATTTATTTATACTTCACTTCGTGATTAGTTTGTATGAGCTTAATTATTAAATATACTAAACTCAAGCGTTAAAGCTGCGATTAAATTGTTAACAAAAATTCTAAATAAACGAGCGAAATAAATATGAGACTACGATTCAAATCCCTCTCGAGATGTGCATTTTCATATTTTTCCGCTCAAAAATCAAATTTAAATTGAAAAAAGCGGTATCGTTATGTAGTCATGCGAAGGCTGAAAAGTCAATTATGCGGGGCAAGTATGAGTTCATCCAATTAACTGTACAAAGTGCTTTTGTCTATTTATTGCAACTGCAAAACTCATACAAGATTTCAGTGATAGAATTTCCAGAGAACTCGAAAACAATTTTTTGTCGTTATTTATGCGTTAGCCCACGTGCAAGCATGTATTAATTTAAAGCGTTTATTTATTCTGATATGACACAATAATTATATTTAGCGTAAACGTGACGACAGCTGAAAGGTTCTTATGATTGTGAATAGGCTGTTCTACGTCATAAACTACCGCCTACAAACCCAACTGATTTTAATTGGCGATGTGGTCGAAAACCTGCTTATACACTTGAATAAATGAAAATTGTATTTTTATAACATATAATTTTTTGGAAATGAACCTTTTTCAAATATAATTATCAAAGTACGATCACTTGTGTGGGAACAGACGGTCTCTCATTGTTGAGACGGTGTGGAGAGCTCTCTCTCAAATTGCTTTACTGTTATCTGTAATAATATCACAGAGTACGCAGGTTTTCTTTCATGTCGTTTCCCAACATTATTTTCATTAAGGTATTTTTTTTAAATGTAAGAATTATTCCTAACGTTTGCCGATTCAATCCTAGCGGTTTAATTATTGTATTTAGCTCGTTCTCTTTCCGTTATAAATACAATCAGCATCTGAACCTCTTCCTTATTAATGATAAAAGCATAGCTGGAGTTTCCTCCACTTAGCTGTAGAAATACTCGTAATCTGATAATAGCTACCGATTGAGCTCCGTGGCGTCCCGATCCGGTTATAAAAATAAATAGTTTGTTCCAAAGCAAGTTCAAAAAATTGTAAACAAAGACCACACCTTATATTTTATACTAAAATTCGTAAATTCCTCGAAAACTAACTCTTATTCACATCATCATTAGATATCGATAGTATACAATTTCATTTCACTTTATCTCACGATTCCTATAAAGTTACATTAAAAGAGTGTAATGGCCGCCATGCATTTGACATTTCTTTGTTTACAAAATTTCCATCCCGATTCAAACTATACGAAAGGCGAGTCGAGGCTCCCGTGGGAGCTCTTGAGCTTAGTTACTGCGTTGTACCACATCAAACCTGATGAAACTATAGATGCCTCGTCTAGGCAAACAGTAGCAGTCAGTCAAAGTCAAAAAATCAACTTTTCACGTTATTGTGGTTATCGTTGTTATGAATAATGATATTATTAATAACAATGTTGATGTTAAATCAACACACGGTGTACGGCTATCACGTTTAAAGCTCGCTCGTAGCCGCAAGAATACGCCCCTCAGAGTGGTTTTAGTCTTCTCTTAAATACGTCACCAATACCGCAGTTCTAATTTGCCAAAACAAATAATGATATCTGCTATACTGGAAACGATTGAAATGCGACATAAATGGGATTTGTTTTCACTTTTATAATATCCTACAGTTGACGCGCGATTGTTGTGCGAGACGCACGTCTCTCGTTATTCGATTTATTTGAATTTTAAAATCTACGAAAATTTATTTTAAAATTTATCATCAATAGAAAAAATCTTTATTTTACAGAACGGTTAAAAGCAAGCGAAAATTTATAAATTACGTTCAAAAGTGTGGATTTTGTACAACAAGTTATGTTGTATTAAAAACATATTGGACGATATTCTAATATATAATTTTAATTTGAAATCGCAATAGAGTCTGTTAAAAATAATGTAACTTTGTGCTATCAAACGAATATTATATTTAAAGTGTTTAATCGTTTAAAGTTGAGAACACTGTGAACGTAAAACAACGCTTTAGTCACAAACTGGTAAGTTAACCTTTATTTATTTTAACAAAATAATAAACCAATACATGTCTACACTACTTTTATAAAGAATGAAGCCTCGTTTACTAACAGGAAAATCCTGAAACTCCTTACCCGAATGTTCTAATTCTTATACCCTTGGAAAGCTACAGGATTCGGAACTACCTTAGGCTATTTTAGCAGTGGCAGAGCCTGCAACAACATCTTTTACACGAATATGCCGGTGCCGGCGAAATACCACGACCTCAGGAGGCAGCATGGAGTAGAACTATTATGAGTTCCGTTTGATGACTGAGGTGCCAGAGACCTAATTTCAGTCTTCTTTCCACCCTTCTTAATATGGGTATGCTGGGAAGGCGGAGAAGATTGTAGATTCCTGTCTATCCCCACTTCTGTTCATTAAAGGTAGGCAATGCATCTGCGACTCATTTGCCTCTACCCTATGCCACATTGTTTCATAAAAAAAAAAAAAAACGTTACATTCGATTGATTTTGATTTGACACATTCACAGACACATTGGCACATCTATGTAATGGCAATGTACAACATTTTAATGCTCTAACCAATTTTAGAGCTACTCCAAAGTTGTACTAATCCGATGGGCTGTTTGTGTATTTAAATTGCCGTGTTTCGAATAGAATAACACAAACTAAGACTTTAAACTAGAAGATATAGAGAATATTTAATTGTTTATTTGTTCTGGATTAACTTGAAACTACTTAAAGCGACTGAATCAATTTTGAGCTATTTTATCAGGGAGTCACCGAGGCTATATTTAATTCAATTTGTCTGTCTACCTACCGTTCAAAGCTGGGGCGGGGTGTTAGTGTGTTATATGATTTGTAAATGTAATTGAAAAATTGAAGCTAAACCTAGTCTATTGTCAATTTTTCATCATACATTCTACAACTCATTTTCAATAGAAGAAAAAGCCTCATTTAAAATAACATAAATTTAATGAGAGCATAACAATTTTAAAACAAATAATAAAAAAATATTGCTGTTATTTTTTAATACGCGAGTCCGCAGTATCGGTTTCTACAGTGTACATTAGCAGAGTACCCCGTTACTTTGAGCTTTTAATGAGGTCATTACTAAAAAGTACTTGTATTTTTTTAATAATTTCATACTAGCTCAGTCTGTATACATATATAGTTGCGTATGTAGTACATTTGCAAGGTCAAACAAGGGACTGCAGGTTTTAGGGTTCCGTACCCAAAGGGTAAAACGGGACCCTATTAATAAGAGTCCGCTGTCCGATGTCCGTCTGTCTGTCTGATGAACCGTGATAGTTAGTTGAAATTATCACAAATGATGTACTTCTGTTGCCGCTATAACAGTAAATACTAAAAAATAAATATTTAAGGGGGCTCCCATACGAGAAAAGTGATTTGACGATTTTATAGATAGATAGTACGGAACCCTCCGTGCGCGAGCCTAACTCGCACTCAGCCGGTTTTTATTTAATTTTTTTTTAAATATTAATCATAAATAAATATGCACTAACGCCCGTTACCTCATCTAAGTAAGGTGAGGTTAGCTACGTAGGTTGAGCCTCTCAGTTCTACTTCAATTATTTATACTTGAATTCTGATTGTGTTGAAGAATAATATTAAAATATTCATATGTATGAATGTTCATATGTATGTATGAATGTTACAAGATTGTATTAAAAATATATATCAAATGTAAAGGAACCAAGCGGTAGCAGATGTTGGATGAATGGGGAAGATCCACTGTCTGACAGATTAAAAGCGTTAAATAGTATTTATACCCAATTTCATTTACCACCACGTACCGGTCTTTGTTATGTACCTTTCTCTTTCGGCATTTAATTTTATTAATCACAGGATCTTAAGCAGGTGGTCAGGATCCTAAGCAGTACCCAATTATCTTCTTAGCAATTGCTCACCTATACCCCTCTTAACTCTCTCTCACGTCTATACCACACTGTCATTTTGTGTAGTGCACTTATTAATATATAATAAATCAATTTACAACTTATTTGGCGCGTTATTCATTCCATCAAATCATTACATTTAGGATATCTATGTATCCGCAACAAATATTGTGGCCAATGTTTGACGTCGATCTTAAATTTAATGACAATTTATAAATCTTCTTAATCCGGCCTTATCTTAAGATCTAGTTGAAGTCGGCTTTCCTAATCCCGCTTCTCCAGAGACATCGCTTCTGAGTCGTTGCGTTTAAATTTTCTTTAGCGATGTTTTTCTTAGTGAAGTGATGGCAATTTATGAATAAAAAAGAAAAATTGCGTAATTTTCAATATTACCGGGTTATAAAAAATACGACGCTAACGCTCTTTTACGTATTTAAATATTAGGTCCTTACATATGAAATTGGCGTTTTGTATGGGAGGAACAAAAAGTCGAATATTTTTTAATATAATATATTTAATTAATCA
>JWHW01037140.1:85150-96175 GCA_000931545.1 Papilio glaucus | reverse complement strand
CACCTCGTTACCGTACGCGTCACGCTCCTGAAAACATAATATGACCTAACCTACAACACGTTGATCCAGCGAATTCTTCGACTTAAAAAGAAATGAAATCGTTGGCGGTACTTTTCTGTTAATAGTTAACATAACTAACCTCTTCCCCTACTTATCCTTTCCTAATATAAAAATGATGGGACGAGTATCTGACAGATAGGGGATTGATAGGAAAGGAATTTTTTGTTTCTGTTCGTCACCTGTACATTAAATGAGGCGCAATGCACCAGCAACTCATTAGCTTAGCTTGCCTGCTAGTTTGACACTTAAAAAAAAAAACTTTTAAACAAAAACAAAACCGACTTCAAAAAAACTATAATCAAAAACAAGAAATGCACTTAAAAGTATAAACTAATTTTACACAATTAAACATAAGAATCAATTCTTAATCATATTTATTTTTGGAGTCGGTGTCAGCAGACCAATCGACAAGCATTAGCTCTCGAACAAAAAAAGAATCATCGGAATCGGTTCACCAGGAGCGGAGTTCTAAAGTAACAAACATACACACGAATTGATAACCTCCTCCTTTTTGAAGTCGGTTAAAAAGGACAGCAGCAGTGACAAAAAGAGAGCAAAGATTATAATTGTCAATTCGGGACGCTCCTGACACACCTTTTTCACTTCTTCTACATTCATATGTATTATTTAATACGCATACATATCTACGCATATCGAACTCTCGAATATAGGTCATATAGGTTTTCAACTTCAAAATCGGACTTTTGCAAATCAAATTCGGCACTTCTATAAAACCACCCAAAATATGTTTTTGTTCAAAGTGGTATTGTTGGCATGGTTTTCAAGTCGGTGGTCGCCACATTTTTACTTTCTTCTAAAGAAGTCTTCTTTATGAAGATTTACAATAGACTACCATCAACTCGACTGGAAGTGGTAAACTAACCACCGCCATCTCACTATATACGTTATTTCCTAAGTTTTTTTTTAAATGTGGAAGTTAGTAATTTCTGCTAATACTAGTATACTACTTTTTACGAAAACATGTTCGGGACCCAAATGGGCGGTAGTGATCTCGCCATCTCGCTTTAATGCAATGGTGTTCTGTATTACAACTTCACAGAATAATGTCAAAATGAGGCCAGGGCCACGTTTAAGGTCCTGCCGACAGTAATATTAATTCACGTATTATAATGGTGAATTTGATTTTAAAAAAATCCGAGTTTGATTTGAGGCCGCCACGTACCTTGTAGTAGACGTCGGGCACGTAGTGCTGCGGGCTACAGTCGCGGATGTAGCCCAGCTCGGGCGCGTCGCGCGTCGGCAGCAGGATGCCGTCGCGAACCAGCGCCTGGCACTGCCCCGACACCTGGTAGCCCTCCAGGTGCACCTGCTTCTCGCTGTCGCCTGCGACACCGACACTCACGTTACCACCCACTCACACTGTACACCTTAAACTCAACATGCATACAGAACAACATGCAAGAAGAGGTGAGATATATGCTCAGTATCTGAGCCAAGTGCGGAGGAGACTGTTTCATGTTTATTCATCAAGTCGTGCATTGAGTGCATGTATGTTCCATTTAGTTGGATTCACAAGAGCTAAGTATTAAGTTTAAACCAGGATACCTGTAACACAAACGGTGACGAATTTGGAGCCGAAGTTCCCGGAGGAGGCGTGCCGGCAGGCGTTAGGGTGCAGGTTCTGGAAGTGGCCCGCGGTGATGCACTCCTGCGCGGACAGGAAATGCGTGTCCACGCCCCTGCGCCGCACAACACACACGCTTAGCAACACTATCACTGAAGCCACAGGCTAATGTAAATATGCCTTGAACCTGCTGTTGATATTTTAGTAAACCAGAACTAATAGTAAGCTACTGATTAAAAATAATAGCCAAAGTATAAGATTGTTATTTATAATTTTAAATGTTACCGGGTTCAAAGTATTTTTAGCTGGCAAAATTATTTTCTTTAAAAATGTTATTTTGTTATTGTCAGTCAGTAGAGTGGCAATGTGTTTGATAGAGCGAGGAGGAAGCGGGCCTGCTGATTTGAAAATCATAACAATGTCCGGACACCGCTAACTCATATACTAAACATGTTATTGGAGTCTGACAGAAAAATAATTTTAGACCCTTGCGAAAGGTAACACGGTTCCAAATCACAGACAATCAACTAATATCCGGTTCAGGCACAGTAGGGCTACAGAACGAGACTCACCGCACTTCGCGCACGGTGCCCGCAGCTAGGTCATCGGGCAGCAGGTCGGTGAAAATCCAGCCGAGGCGGCGCAAGCCCAGCCGGCTCGCCAGCTCGGCCAGCAGCGCAGCGTGTGGCTCCTCGCCCAGCGTGATGAAATCGCGCCCGCTCTCCTGCGGCGGCTCGTACACCGCCGTCACACGTGCGCGTATGCCTGCCGCACACTCTCATACATTATTTAAATTGAAAAAAAAACATAAAAAAACCTGGTCAGAGGACAGTCCGTCACGTACTGTTCCACACAACGGATATGATAGACACTATGATTAGTCACAAGCTTTTACCTAAGTAATAAGCTACACAAGCAAACAATACCACTCATAATTTCCACTCTATCAACAATATGCTTGATACCCATTTATGTTTGTGCTAGGAAAAGGACCCGGCAATGGAGTCATCCAACAGTGTGGGTTTAGAGTGACTTAGGTGTGTTCACCGCGTTCAGCTTCGGCCATACGCTGTCTTCACAGCTCTGTCAAGTTATTTTCTTACACCAAAATCATATGAACTCTCAGCTCTGTTTTGTTTATTGAAATAAATGTATAAATTGGAAAGCCAAATAATAAGACATCACTCATCATCTCTATATGATCAACTTTATAACTATGCCACTTTGTTCACTTATGAAATTGTTTTAAACAAAAAATTATTGAATTCTTATTAGCCTATATCGTTTTCTTTTTCATTATTATGAATCATCATGCATAGATATGGATGTAGAAGAAGCGGGAGAGGTGTGCCAGGGCCATGACACATGGAAAGCCGTAATCTCTGCCTACCCCTCTGGGCTACGGGTGTGAGTGTATATATTAAGATAATTTAATACTAGAATTTTCAAGTACTCATAAATAAATAACACAGGTATAATAAATGTGTCGTTGTTAATTCACCGAGAGGTACGTCCGGGTGGCGCTCGTAGCGTCCGTAGAGGAAGCCAAGGCGCTGGTGGCCGGTGGCGCGCCAGTAGGCGAGCAGGCGTTCCACCAGCGCTGGCCGCTGGAACAGCACGTTGTCGACGTGCCGGTAGGGCTGCCGGTTGAGCGTCACCGCGCCCGGCTGGCACGCCGAGCAGATGCCGCGCGGCCACGGCGGGTGCTCCTTGCACCCTGTTAACAAATAATATTTCAGATTGGCAACAAATAAGAGTAGGATATTTAGATGAAATGTGTCTTATGCTGTATAATTTTGTAAATTTACCAAAAAATCATGGTCAAATAATTACCTGGTTTTATTTTGCATGACAGTTCATCTAAAGAAATGAACTTTCCTGATGTAATCTTCCGCAGGTAGGCATGGAAAGACATATGTTTGATGTTGTGCTCCTTCAGGTAGCCCTCATCCCATGGCTCCAGAGGAGAGCAATGCACGCAGCAGCCCTTGGAGTTGTGCCGGCATCTACTCAAACAAATCACTGCCCTTTAGAAATCTGATAATCCCTTACCATGATTGTTAAAACTTATACACATTATTTAATATTTCTTAAAATTTTTCAAACTATACATGACAAAGAGAACTCATTCAAAAGGTAAGTTATATGTACTTTTTTATTTACACATCAATACTTCTGAGCCTGCGAAAACTTCATAATCTTTTTTTATATATAATTTTGATATATTCTTATTATTTGAGCTATGTCTTAACAGAGGCAATATTTAGATAACTGAGAAAACGAGAAACAATATAAACAAGGATAGTGAACATGTAAATGTAGATGATCATTGGAATACAATAAAATGAGCGGGGACTTCTCCGGAGACCACTACCTCACAAAACACATCAAATTCCACATTTCCTACTACATTCTTTTACTATAAATAAAAGTCTTTTTCAAAGTAACTATTGCCCAAAATGCTGCTTATGGTTAAATGTACATTTCATAATAAAACACTTAAAACTTAGCCAATATGCATAAAATGTTATAATTTACAATTTTTCATCTCGTTGTCTTTGGATGGCCCCAGAAAGCTTATAGAGCTCCAAATCGACTTCATCTTCTTCAGGTAGTGCGGGCCTCAGTGGCCCAGGCACTGTGGCATTGGATGTGGACGGGCCCCCACCAACTGGCTCACCGGATGGTTTGTTGTTGGTCTGGAGAAAGATAGATACTAACTTATCAAACAAGCAAATGCACACCTTTAAACATGACACATTTACATGTTTTGAGTTTATAATGTTTTGTTAACATTTATTCAAACATATTAAAGGTATAATACTTTAAATAAGCTATGATGAGAGTCAGTGGCAATACCATTGCATAAACATAGAGGCAATGTGAAGGATATATCAAATTTCCAGCTTAAAGTCCACATGTCTCCTAGTCCTAGTAAAGTCTTTGGGACATGTGACATCATGTGGTGGCTAAACATTTCACCAGTAGTTGTTGGGGTTGTGCTGGTCTTTAAGAAAGGATTATGATCTGTTCCTGAAGGTCAAAATTATCTTTTGTCTTTATATGGTACTTTAACCTTGTGGTCTGCCATTAAGCAAGGGTATCTTTAGTGCTGTGCAATTATATGATGTCACAAGATACCTACCTCAGCACTAGTGGAAGTGGAAGGTTGGTCAAACAATACTGCTCCATTAACTGGATTGAGGTACAACATGTCGCCATGTTGTAAGCCATATTGCCGAAGCTGATGTGATTTGCTTGAAACAATCTCCTCTTTGCGCTGGCGATCTCGATAAAGGGAAAATCCGAAAGTATTAAGTCGTAGGGCTTCGTAGACTCGTTCATATAGCCGCGATGTAACGTCTGTATCTAAAATCTCAATACGTGATGTTCCTTCTGGTGACTGCACGCGCAGCGTCTGAAAGTCAAGTTAAAACGTATGCACCGTCATCTACGTGAAACTTGATTGCGCTCTTAGCCATTGTCTATACGAAAGATTGCTGAGTCACTTTGAAAAAATAGTAAAAGACACATTTCTACTTGTTAACTTATCACTTTTTATAATAAAACTATCAATAACAAGTCGAGGTAAATTTGAAAATTTAAAAACAGTTGTCACCAAGATTCTTATATGATTAGATTTGATAGTTCAATATTTATGTAGTTTCTAATGTGGGTAATTTGACAATGGTGAAATTGAACAATGAGTGTTTAGTAAATTCATTTAAATTACAAATTACCATCTTTTTAGATCCTGACATTCTGTTTAGTAAATTAGTTATAATACCATAGCAATACCATTACACATAGTACTAAGCTTAACCTGACATGATGACAATGACATGACATAACATAACAATCTGTAACAATGACCAATCATCGTACGTTCAGAATTCCAACATATTCTTTGAAATTTACTCGTGTCCTAAATAAGTAGAAATACATCTCAGTGACAAATTTAAGGTAGAAAAATAATTAAATGAAAGGCATTTAATAATAATAAGTCTACGGCGACTACTTCTGTTGTCTCTACTCTTTTCCATTCAATACTCATAATATAAAAAAGTGTTAACCACAATCGAATGGTCATATTAGTTATATTCGTGCATATAGTTTATTATATCTTTAGAAACGATACTCTCTGTTATAAACAAATATATAATTAATAGGTAACAAAAAAACAGGATTTTTAAACAGGAAAGTCACTGTCAGATAACAAACTGTCAAATCAGTCCAACAAGATCAAAAATGTTTTATCACTATGACTAAAAAAAATGAAAGGAATAGAAACATAAGCTATTTTTATTTTCGTACTCCAGTAGCGGTTTTCTTTGCGTGGGAATTTCGAATTTAAACTTTGCTACGATTTTTCTCTTTCGAGAACTAAGGTAAGGGGTAATTCTATTGACAATGTTTATTGAATTTTTGGGAAGTAGTATAATACTTGGGAATAATTATAATGTTGATAAATTATGTATTACTACTGTAAACTATTAAATAATTTAATGTTTTACAAATACAAGTATATACTTTGAAGACCTGAAATCGTGGGTGGACTAGTAGTAATAGCGGGGATACGGACGATGTATTTAATCAGTGACTATGTCTATGTTAAAGGCACCGGTGTAGTGATATAGTTTGTGAGCAGGTGTAGCAGGTGACTGTAGCGCGGATTGCTGCAGTACTATCCTCGTCGTAACGAATCTATTAGTTATTGTGTTAAACATCTATCGTGACATATATGAAATTACGAAATGGTGGCATATATAAATAGAACAAAATACCAAGTTACAAAACCAAACTGTGACAGTTAAATAAATTCAGTGCTATATTCTTACTTTAAACATAGAGCTAAATAATCAGAGTGAATGAAATTTCAGTGTTTTTGTAATTTTAGGTGATTAATAAATTTTTATAGTTTTATGTCTGTTTCCACATTTCTAAATGCTCTTTTATTTTCTTAAAATAATATTAGGAAACATACATTTAGGGAACAAGCCTAAATTGTGTTTAGAATATTTTGTTCTGAAGCTTACTTGAGAATGTGTAATAATTAGTAAAAATATATTGAAATTGTAAAAAATATTTTCCCCACTTTGATAAATATTAGAGTATATAGGTTTTTAACTTTAAATTTTGAATCTTACAATTTCAGCTTATTTAAATATTCATGAATCAAATTGTCAAAAAACCTCTGAATTTGCTTTTTAAAAGTTTTAATTTAATGTGCAATAGTTTGAATTCAATTTGACTGATTCTTAAAATGCTGAAATTGATTTGTAAAAGTTCAAATTTAAAATTAAAAAACTATATAAACATACATATGTAACATCTAATCATTGAAGCATTTTGGAGCAAGTTATTAGGAAAATTGGTTAAGTAAAGGACCCTCACTCATGTTTTCAATAATATTACCTATTGTTTATTTTTAATTCATTGTAATAAATCTATTTTTAATTGCTATCTTATATTTACATTTGGGTAATTTCAGAAATTATTAAAACTGTACAAAACATACATAAAAATTGACTATGGCAGCAGAAGAGGGAGGTGTACCTGTAGACCTGTACATATACGATTTGACAAATGGACTGGCCTCTCTACTGTCACCTGCTATTCTAGGTGGGATATTCATTATTTAATTATATCTATATCATATTTTTATTTATTAAAATTGTTGTCATTGTCGTCTCAGCTAATATTTGTCCACTGCTGGATGTCAATTTTCCACAATAATTCCCACAAAGCTCCCCTGCAGTTGTCATCCAGTGGGCTCTTCCAAACTTTTCCAAATCATTGGTCCATTTTATGGGAGGTCTTCTTATGCTGCCATGAACTGGTTGTGGCTGCCATTCTAAGGCTTAAGGTATTTGTAGTAAGTACTGAGTATATAATAAGATAATCACTATCAAACTATCTAAAACTAGTGACCCACAAATAAAAAACAAAACATAGTAAATTTTGTATATATGTAGTATGTAGGCTGAAAGAAGAGCTTTCAATTGGTGAAAGAATTTTTAAAATTGGTTTTTGAGATTCTGCAGAACAGACAATCAAATCCTTATCCTCACTTTAAGTCTAGAAAAAAGATTTGATGTGTTCAAGTGTAAAAAAAATATGCATATTGCACAGTATAAATAGTTTATGTTTGCTTCGTTACATATTAAAATGAATAAAATACATACAGTAAAAAAATAATAAAGTAAAATGAAGGAAAACTTTGTAAAAAATATTTATTGTTTATTTATTTATTTTATGTGTTAATTTCAAATACAAAATAATAATGTCTGTGACCAGTGTTCAGATGTTGTAGTTAGTGTATATTTTGATGATTATACATATAATACTTATTATATGTATAATCATCGACTTAAGCTATTCAGAGCGAGAGGAACAGTGCCGCGCGGCGCAGGTGGGCACGCAACGTGCGCCCGCCCGGTGAGAGGCGTGTTTGTTCCGTTGTGCCACTTTTCTCGTTCTGTTTTTATCCAGTGCTAATTTTACGTTGTTTATTAGTCCCTATACATAATATGTTTACTAGAGATTCAATTGCAAGTTACCACATTAATACTTTTAGTTAATCAAATTATGAAGGGATTATTTTTTTTAAATTATATAAATAAAAAGTATTTTCTTATAAATGAAATGAATAAGTCAGATAGAAACCCTCATGGTGCATACTTAAATATTTACTGTAGTTTTAGCTCTTTGTTTATGTCTCAATGATTTTCCACAATGAACAGGTACTAAAATTGTTTATACACTGCAGTTGGCGTCAAACCAGACACGTGGATAGTATCCACCTAGACATAATTTTGTCAGGAGCTTACTGATGAAAAGCATTGTTGTACAGCTTATAAGCTACTTTTTCTATTGAGGATAAGAATGAATGTTTCATGGTGCGCGTGTACCCGAAGTGACCGGTGAGTGTTTGCGCAGGGCGGCAGGTGGAGGGCGTGTGGCACACCTCGGTGGTGGTGTTCGACCGGGAGTACTTCTACGGTAGCGGCGGCATCACCAACTGCGCCCCGGTGAGTTGGACAATCATTTCTGATGAATCTCTTGTCTTGTCACTGTGTAAACGAACCATTTGCATTTCTCTATTTTTACATACTTAAGTTATTTGAGTATAGTGCTAATAATGTTCAAATAAAAACCTTGACAAAAGATTCTTTGCATATCTACTACATATAAAAATGATGAACTAAACTTTTTCTAAGCTAGGGAGAGACAACTGGTTTAAGCCGACGTACTGTTGTGTTGGTTTATTTAATTTATTTACGATTAGCTGTAGCTGCTGCATCCTATCCTTGTTAGGAAAGGATTGGAAGGGGGAGAGGACTGAAATTAGGCCTCCGGCATCTCAATCATCACGCGAAACGCAGAATACTTCTTCTTCACGCCTGTCTTCTGCGAGATCGTGGTATTTCACCGGTCGAGCCGGTACATTCGTGCAACAGATGTTGTTGTTGCGGACTCTACCACTGTTGAATTTTGGTTTTCACGTGATTGTAAATTTATGAGAATCGTCCTAGAGTAATTACAAGTAAGTAGCGCCTTGGCACGAACTATGCACCAATATTTGGCGAATGCACGCGCGCATTGCTGACGTTTAATTTGTAATATTTATTTATACCGAACACACGGTACACACTGGAGCGTAGGAGAGTGCGCTTTTTCGGAAGTTGTGAAAATTTTATCAGTTGCTTTATCCAGTCTTTGAAAAGTACATAAATGTACATGCTTACTTGTGGATCAACGCCCGTTCCGATATCAAACATACATACGTAGATACAAAAATAAAACTGTTAAATATACTTTATCTTATTTAAGTACAACTAAATATGAGATAGTTCATAGTTTAGAGTGTTGCAGGCTTGAGTTGTGCATTCCAAAACATAATCCAGTTGAGCGTTGGGCAATGGTTATATTTTAGAATTGCAAGAATACCGTCTATAACCGATTTCAACTCTATAAAGCGATGGGCGATTGATGGGAAAAGGTTGTATTTCGGAAATACGCAACGTCCGTGTAGCAACTCTAACGTTCTGAATGGCAGGTTTATAGGTACATAATATATATGTATTTCTAAAAAATACATATAATACTTTATCTACAAGTATAAAATTGCCATTTAGAAAATTATATTGGTACGATACTATTCATATTAGTTTAAAGTGCAATAATACTTATTCAAGTATGTGACCTATCACATTCTTGTTCGACTATTTTCGCGCGTATTTTATTTTTAGTTCATATAGTCCCGTGCGGTGGCGGAATGCAGCAGTGTTGACGGCTCCCGCGTTCTACGTTTCATAATCACAACAATACTTAAAGGTTTATTTATTTTCAATGGCTAATTTGTTGTTATCTTCGTTATCAAATGAACTGAATGAACCGCGGCACTCTTTTTGTTGATAACTACCAAGTTAACTATAGACAGTAAACAATGTACGGTACAAAAAGACATCTGAAAAGTTCATCCCTGAACCACATTGTTTGTCAAATTTGTTTGAATCACAGTTTCATTATCTGTTAATCAATGAATCTTCGAGTGCCTCTTGGAGTTAAATAAGGCGACACGCAATTGTGCACTTTAATATATATTACCAACACATTAAAATCCTACGTAAATTTGAATAAACACTGACATATCGCCCGTTCCTATTCATCCGTACTCTGTGCTGTGGACGGCAGCGCAGCTGGTGCATGTTGCCGCCGTGTACTAGATGCTGGCCCAGATTGTAAGCGTTCGTCGGGGCGGTGCTGCTGGTGTCAGGTGACACGCGGCGGGCTCGGCCGCTGCCCACGCTCACATTATTTCGAGCCGCGACTCCTGACAGGTGTCGGCTATCCCGCTATATAGCGTCGGTAATATTTAGCTTGGGTTGTAAAATTAACGGCTAGATGTTTTGTTGCCCTTCCGGGTTCAAAAGTTCTTACTTTTTATACATAATAACACCTACGTGTTGGAACGTAATACCTTCAAATAACATATTTTGCCATTTTATTCCTGTTTTAGCTAAGGACTAATTCAACTCGGTTACAATATTCAAAAGATTAAAAAAAAACCAGGCATACCCCACAGAAGTTAAGACTCAAAACAGGTAGGGCTTTTATCTTAACAATAAAATAAAAAATTGAATACAAGTAAAATTAATGAAAAAATGTTCTTCGAAACTGTTCCACATTAAATTCAAATAAGCATGTTGAGCATATTGTTCGCGCGAACCTATAAGATTTTCCCATTATATCCCATATAACACAAAAAGTAGCTGATATGCAATTAGCGGTCGAAACGTGAAGACTCGAAAGCGTCCTAATGGGGACGCTTTTTCTATAGCACTAGCTGTCCTCTTTTTTTGTTATTATTTTAATTA
>JWHW01037121.1:311264-323662 GCA_000931545.1 Papilio glaucus | reverse complement strand
ATTTATTCCCGAAAATAAAAGAAAAACTTCGAGGAAAACATTTTATGGACGCCGAAGAAGCAGTGGCTGCGTTTCAAAACGCCTTCGAAGAGACCCCTAAGGCCGAGTGGGCAAGGTGCTTTTCTCAATGGTTCCATCGAATGCAGCGATGTATTGATGTAAATGGACGCTATTTTGAAAAGTTATAATAAAACTAATAACTTGCTAGAATGCTTAGTTTTTGATTTTCTAAGAACTTTCAGTTTGACCCTCGTATAACCACAAGATATATTATTATAAGCAAATCAAACTTGAATCTTAATGTAGGTTGATTAAGCTTCATTGAACAGTATTTTAGCTAATGTCTGATTACAAATATGCAGTTCGAGGTCGCCGTTAATTGCGGCGCGCCGGGCCTTTGAACGTAGCTGTAGACAGAATCGAGCATGTAAAACGCAATTACCAGCAGGTACATCCAAAGCCGATGAAGCCTTGTGCTTGAGCGAGATTAAATTGTTAATTAGCATCTTAAATACATATTTAAACGCTACTAGCTGTTCCCGCGACTTCGTCCGCGTTGAATCAAATAAAAATGTGTTTGCATCGCACAAAATTAATAAAAACTTTATTTTTATTTAGTTGCTAAAACAATGTGCAATATCATGTACGGCGCTTTCACTCGCGCTGCAATTTTACTTGAACAAAATGGTATAAACCTACTTAATACTACTCTAACGTCATCATCATCTCCCTGCCCTTTTCCAGCCGTAGCACAGTTAAATTGATATAACTTTTTTATTTATTAACCGATTGAAATAAAACAAACACTAAGTGTTAAGTGAAGCTTATCACAATCGATTAGTAAAAACCGCACCCGAATTGGTTAAGCCGTTTTTGAGATTAGCGGTAACAAACGCACAGACAAACAGACAAAAATTCTAATAATCATTGTTTTTGGTTTTATTGCGTTTATGAAGGCCCCCAATAATAGTTTTTCTCATATTTCTTCCATGTACAGACATCGATCAGTTACATTTTTATTATGTGTATAGATTCCGTAGGTTCTTTACTTGATTCTGTTGAACCTTGGTTCTTTCTATTGTGCAAATTAAATTAATCTTAGTTTTTTCTTATAACAACAAGTATTAACCAGTGTAAGTTCTATCAAAATCCAATGAAAGATTAGCCAGAACATATAGACAAACATCAATTTTAAAAATTGGTTTTTGTCCCTATACCTGCCCTGTTCCCATTTTATATGCATCAAGTCGATCTATCATCCGTAATCTCTATCGTCACATCCTTCATGTCAACTTTCACTCAATCCGTCCATCTCTTCTTACGCCTGCACCTACCGACGTACTCCTCCATATTTAGGACTAAAACTCTACTCTGTTGTCCCTTTGTTTCCTCCTAACAAGATGCCATGCCTTGTCCATACAACGCGTACCTTTCGCTTATTAATCGTCTACTTTAAGTCGGGGATTTTTAAAATTATTCTTCATTATATATTTTTGTTGTACGAAAATCAACGTCATGAGTTGTTCTAAAAATTTTAATTTTGTTTTTATTTTAAATTAAATTTCGTTACGTAAGTTATCGATTTATCGATATTTACATAAGTAGCTATCTGTGAAAATCAAAATCAAATATATCCCACGGGAACTACTACCACGTGAATATAAAGTAGCCTATGTGCTATTTCTAACTATAATCTATCTCTGTGCCAAATTTCATCCAGATCCATTCAGCCGTTTCGTTGAAAGAGTAACGAACATCCATCTAAATTTTCGCATTTATGATATTAGTAAGATTTTACTAAAACACCATAAAAATACATTTTCTTTAGTGTTTAGTTACAGATAAATGTTGTTAATAATAAGTAAAGTTATTATATGTGGGATTTTACCCATTAAAACCCCATTGGTGGCCATCCTCCAGTGCTTTCACCGATCTTTTTGTTAAAGGATTTCTACGTTTATTTTTCTTATATCTTGTTAAACTTTTTTTTTATCGAATCGTTATATTGGGTTCCCAGAAACTCACGTTAAACCGGTGTACAGGGTGCTTTTAAATTTATGTAACATCCTTTAAGTTTCTTCAGGCAGCAGGTTAGAGGAAACTTTACATAAAATCGGCTTACGCAGTAATGCTGTGAAAGTTACGCGATTAATATTCCGAAGCTGATTCAATGAAATATACTTGCATAAAATAGTAATAAATTTTAATAACGTAAAATTATGTTGTGGTTATTACTGTACTTAGCAGTAATACTATGAAATACGAAAATAATATTTTCTTACTACAACTAAGCATCGGGTCACTTGATGTCTTGAACTCGTTACATCACCGCTCATGAAGATCTATAACAGCGGAAATTCTTAACTTCAGTAACTTGTCGACCGTTAAGAGAATAGTACCTTCTTTTTTTAAGAACCCTACATCAAAATTCTTTAAAGTTTAGTTTCTATAAAAGTATAAAATTATGAATAAAATATTATGAATTAAAGAGTTGGAGCTGGAGTTTCTTCCGCCACTTCTTTTCCCAGCGCAAACGCTCTCCGAAGTGGTAGTAATGTTAGTATATATATACTAAACTAAAACTATTATAATATAAAAGTATTAGTTTTAGTATCATTATTCTAACATTTAAAGCAGTAGATAAGAAAAGTCAATAATTATCTGTGACATCTTTGTCTTATGAGTTAGTGTCTGAATTCGTTGAAGGGAGTGATCATTTATCGATACATGTTTTTTTAAAGCGTAAGCTGACAAACGAGCTAGAGGTTCACTTGATAATAAGTGACCGCTACCCATATGCTTATGCAACAAACAAATGCGTTTTTTAATGGAAAGAGGACTCTTCCGTCAAATGTTCTTCCCCTTCTCATCCTTCTCTTATTGCAAATGATGGGAAGGATAAAAAGACCACAATTATCCCCCAGGCAACTCAATCATCAGACGAAAGACAGACATACGTCTACTTCACGCTTGTCTTCTGTTAGGTGGACGTGTTACACCAGTGGAGCCGGCGCATTCCAGATGTTGTTGTTGTGGGCTCTACTACTGTAAAAAATTAGGTACCTAACATTTCTTATGTATTGTGGTTAGCTTAATACAAGTTATATATGCGCAACCATGTGATGGTCTAGTGATCTGCTTGCTGCGAGTGATTACTATTAGCACTTACTGTATCAATTTTTACTATATAATTATCACATATGTAAAATTAGCTTAAGCCCAGAATAAATGCACTTATAACTTTGTATCTTTGTCGAAGTTGAGTGTAGACTGTTGCGTTGCACTCGAATTTGTGAAGCAAGAGCGAACAAAATACCGTCCTTTATGACACGGTTCTGCATTCTTGACTAACTTCACTAACGACACGGTGTTAAACAATATGTAATTGTGTCAAAGTACCTTATTCCTGAGATGAATGAGGTACTAAAATGTTTATAACTTAGCGATCTTCCGAGATGCTTTACTATATTATAACTACACAAAATCTTAAATTCTACTTTATGCATCAGTGACTGTTTTCGACCATCAATTAATAATCTATTTCCAATATAACATAATGTTTACTTTTCACCATTTCGAAACGTGGAAAACCATTCCACGCCATGCACAGTGCAAATTCTTAGGTTCTGCAGGTATATATTTTCTAATTAAAATGTTCTCTTAGTATGCAAAACGAGAAGCTTTTCGCAGTTAAATATCATTATCATTGGACGGCACGTAAAACTAACTTATTAAGGCAGGTAATTACATCGATATATCATGCGCTTTTTTAAATAGTAGCAGACACAAAAAGAGCAAGCGGCTTCCTTGATGTTAAGTTGTAACCACCTACACCATCAACTACCGCACCAAAAAACCCGTAACCCAGAGATTACAGATTTCAATTTGGCGCGATCTTGGAATAACTCCTTTGCTTCTTCTATACCTATACATGCCACCACTCTTCCTAGTTTATATTAATAACATAACAGAGATAGGTCTCTACATGGCCATATATTACCCTGTATGCAGACGAAACATGTTTGTTCTATTTCGGGCAAAAAATACATCATATCATCACACAAGCACAGGAAGATCTAGATATTCTGTTTGAATGGTTCCAGTACAATTTACTGACTATAAATATTAATAAAACATGTAACATAATTTTTAAGTCTAAAAACAAACTTATTCCATGACACCATAGTAAGTGTATACCCAATAACAGAATACAGAACAACCCTTACAACAGAAAAATATCTTGGTCTGAGAATCAACAGCTATTTGACGTGGAATGGCCAAATAGATTATATAAAAAAATAAACTTCCTTCACTAACTGGTTCACTGCGCAATTTCAATTGGTGTTTACATCGACAAGTGCGCTATACAATCTACAATTCTTTAATTAAATCACACTTATAATATTTGATTTAAGTCTAGGGCTGTGCGACAATATCTTCAACAGTTTAAGAGTTAACTGATAGTTAGCTCTTAGCTAGAGGACTTGATGAGTAATGATGATCACAAAATATTAGATAAACCACTCGCTTTGTATATCACGGATCAATTACATATGGACTTATATCAAATTTATTATTTTACTAAACCTACAAGGTAATCGGAACATCCCATGGAAGCCACAGTGTTATTCTGGCGTTTCTCATAATTACTTGTTCCAGATCCCCGCGACCCTATTTGACGCTAATAGATTTTTACGTCGGCAACGGCCGCGTTGTAAGGCGTACATTACACGCTGCTATTACATTAATAGCTTCACATTATTTACACGACTGGTATACAACAATGTAATTAGTGGAAACGCGAAAAAATATTGGTATAATTTGTTGAGATTTGTATCATTCTAACTAAACTTAACTGAAAAAATAAAATAAAATTTATATTTGTACAATAATATTTTAACTTTTCATTGTATACACTATGCATTGAATCCCCGTACGGTAACAAATTTTATGGAAATCTTCGGTAATTATTGAGAATAGCGGTGTCCCGCGGTTTCCACCCGCCCTGCAATTTTGCTCGAACGCAATGACATTAACTACTTAATACTACCCTGCCCTTTTCCTGTGTATGGGGTTGACACAGTATGACCGTAGTACAGTTTAAACAATCATATGTGAGTGACCGTAGTCCATGCTACATAGGTTCAGGCTAAAGATTTTGCGTCCGGCCCCGTGCCTAACGCCAACACTCCTCGGGAATAATAAACTACTAACCTAACCTAACAAACATCTTACTAATATTATAAATGCAAAAGTTAGGATGGATTTTTGTAACTCTTTCACGCCGAAACGGCTGAACGGATCTGGATGAAATTTGGCACACACATAAATATTATATAATAGCTCTTTTTAATTAGTGTGTTAAAATATGTCTCACGAAAGTTTAAATAATTTTATATAATAGCTATTAGATAATAGCACATAGGCTACTATTTCTATTCCGGAAAAATATAAAAATGGTTCCCGAGGGATATATTTGATTTTGTTTTTAGTTCTCAGTATACTGCGCTTTCAGCGAGCATCTTATGTATACTGATAAATTAAAATGTTGTGTCCGTTTGTAATGTCAAAATAAAATTTCCTCTTATTTGGAAGTTAGCGAATAACTCGCAATCATATTTCATGGCATGCTCTGTAGATGGAAAAATGTACGTATGACAACAGTTAGCAATGGACTACAAGCATGAAAGTAAATAAAATTTAATTGAAATAATAAGGTAGGTTGATTTCAAACGAGTTCTAAAATTTCGAAAAAGAGAGAGACCCCATTAATACATAGTTATGAGTATATTTTAGTTTCAACATTGTGTTATATGTAACGGGCTCCTTCCACCCTTGTATGTACAATGTAAAACAATGTTGTATGGGTTCTTGTATTTACAATGTTATAATACACCGAATATAAGGTTTGACAAGGTAAAGGATCGGCATAAAAATAATTCGATAAGTTTTCTACCCTAACATCATAATATTATTTCTTTGTTGCCAAAAACGATTCCAAGTAATTCCCACTGTCTTTCTGGGAATCTTATGCTAATGTTTTTTTTGTTTAATATCCCTTGTCTAAGAATCAACAACAACCCTATATATACAAAGGTGGGGTTATTGCGAATGCGTCTGTAAATTTAATATTAAATTCCATACATCACTTTTTTTACTTAAATCGCAATATGAACGCTTGTGATAAAAAGTATACACTTGAATGGAGCAAGATGTGAATAATTAGCAACGCGCAATAATTTCTTCTATTCACATGCGTTAGCTGTAAGAAAATAACATAATAAATCCAGGCTAATTAGAATGTGCCGTACCTCGTTCTCAAAATTAATATATTACATTGGTTGCTATCTTCCTATGCAAAAGCACCATGTTAATTAGTTACTCACACATTCGGAGGACTTTCATCTATAAATCTAAGTAGTCTTTAGACAAAAGTCAAATAATTTAAGGCATAGTTGCATATTTTCAGTTTATTTATCTGTTTAATAAACACGCACGCAAATTATTTTTCGACACTCGTAAATAGACGCCGTGATTTGCTCTTTGTTATGTATTTTTTAGGCACCAATCGATGATCGGTTGAAACGTTAGACGTGAAAGCGTAACAAAAAAGCAAACTTACTCATATTCGCATTTATAATATTAGTTAGGACTACTACTCGTAAGTTCATACGACAGGAATTAATTATTATATCAAAATATTATATTTATTAATATAATTTACGAAATGTACTGTTAAATATATCTGCTTATACCCAATACATTTTTGATCATAACCAGACCTTTATTTTCGTAATTATAATTAGGGGAACCTAAGCAACAGTTATCTAACAAATGCTGTTTAGCAGATATATCGATGTTTACATTGAAACATATTTCAGATGGTCATCCGAGTAATTGAACGCGATAAAATTATTTTAATTTTAATTATTTATGACAATTAATTAGGAAAGTTTCGTTACCAAATATTAATTTTCCTAATTTCTTGGTTCTATTGCGTCTAATTCAAATACTGATACAGATTTTTTTTCTACCCAAGAATTTCTTATGACTTAATGTAAAGTACTCGTATAATATGAGCCTCACGCGAAACCTCAGTAGGTTTTATCGACCATGCCTAAACTAACTGAGCTAGTTGTAAACAGTGGCAAAGGGATGGAGCTCGGCTCGGGGAAGTTTTTTTTGGTTTAGGCCACACCAATAGTCGTAATGAATTATGGAACCAAAATTTTGGCGTGTTTAATTCATTTTGAAGACGTCCAACGAGTTCGATACAAGCACGACTTAAATACTTTTTTTTCGACAGTGCAATTAATTGGCCAGGTCTAAGAACTTTCAGTGCGACTCTAGTATTTGTCACAAGAGTACTGTACATGTACAGCCTAGCAGAGTAAAAGAGAATTAGTAGCGCAGAAAAACAAAAGTCTCGCTAGTACAACAAACTAATACAGTTCATCTCTTGACCCTCTCAGCAACCTTGTTGCTAGGTACTTCGCAAAGGATTATAGACGTATGTGTGGCGTATGCAGAGGCATGCATGCGGGCAAACGACAAACATACTGATATGTTGCACGTTGTAGGATTTTTTCTGTTTTAAGGTTTTTTCCCGTTTGAGCTTTTAATAGTTTAAATATGTGTCGTTGTTAGAACGATAGAAAATAGGGGTAAAATTGAATAAAATAGGATAATAAATTAAAATTTCTATCTAATCTTTCGAATCCATCCAATGCAAGTTCCTTATTTTACTCAGCGACGTGTCGCGTTCCCTGAAACTTTCAGACCTTGGATCTTCATTCCTTCATCGGATCCACGATGTGTTGTTTTCAAAACAAAGATGAAAATTGTATCTTCATATGTCGTGGCATTCATCACATCACAGTGGAACTAATAGTGCGCAAGTTTATAAATAAATTCATTCTGCATGACTCGCTGATCTCCAAAAACGGGTGTACAAATGTAATAAAATGGAAATAATAAAGTGGAGATTTAAGCAAATAACGTATTTTTACATATTCACACAAAGTCGTCGCGTGAAATATCTAGCGTCATTTGTCTGCAACATAAATTGTCTCCATAACGCTTATTACAATATCCTCCGGTAGCCGGCGAGACCTTCGAAATGAGTCCATTATTTCATTAGATGAAATGGAGCGGCTATGAAATAGAGCAAAGGGAAATAAACGGCCTACTTGAAATGAAGACGCCGTTGTTCATAACCAGCTCGTTAATTTCGTAATTACAAATTGGCAGAGCAAGTAACAGATGTGCCACTTGACTTGTGAATCTCAGCCGCCCCGGGATACTTGACGATTTTTCAACTCCTTTTATTAAATAATTATAATAATACCCTTCAATCAGAAGCACAAGACAAATCTTAATATATATAAATCTCGTGTCACAATGTTTGTCCTTAATGGACTTCTAAACCACTTAACCGATTATAATAAAATTTGGTCACAATGTGGAATATCGTCCAACTTAAAAGATAGGATAGTTTTAATTCGATTTTCTTTTTGTTTAGTGCTACCCGTGCAAAGCCGGGGCGTTTCGCTAGTTATTTATAAATATGATATGTTATCATTTTATTGTATTGTCTTTTTGCTCGCTAGCAAAGGAGTCCGCCAAGGTTTTCTACGTCTCTCTGTTTTTAGCAACTTCAGCAGCAGCAGCAGCAACTTCTTTAATTACATGAAAAAATGTATGGTGATTAATACTACATGTAGAAACCATTACTTTGGGCATTTATTTATGTATATTAAAAGTGTTTTTATTATTTTCCAAATATATTATATTTAAATATACATTAAAACTATACTAACACCAATATGATTTTTAAAAATGTCTCCTTTTTAACAACAAAACACTAAAATTGGTTATGTCTTTATTATATACTATTGTTTACTAACAAGATATATTTAAATACATTATTAACTTGACATAATCTCATACAAAATTAAAATAAAATGCTTTTCACCTGCCTGAAAAGTTAAAGCGTTCAAATTGTTATCACTTTGTGTATAGAATTTTAAATTAATATATTATTTCTGCGGCACATTCCCGTAATATTTTGTTTATTTTTAATTTCGAATTAATCTTAGTTTTCAAATTGCATGGCTTTGTTTCTTCTTGTTAGATGTAGATATAGTTTATAAAAAGAATTACATTTTTTTAAACCTTTATACCAAACCATATCATAATTAAGTGCTAACATCACAACAAAACATTTAATTTAAACTAAAACATGCCTTTTGTCGCAAACGGATCAGGTTATACATAGAGCACATAGCCTACGCTTTTGTACTCATTAAATACAATTTAATATAAATTATTTGAACCATTTAAATTTTATATTTTCAAATTATTCCTCTACAAATCTTGATCAAATAAACATAGAAAAATAATCTTCTTAATAAAGAATCATTTGAAATCTTGACAGAAGTGCGGAAGCTAAAAGTCAGATAAGATAAACAAGAACCTACTAGAGTTGAGAGTTTTTCTTACTGTTTTCATAAGTATAAGTGAATTGTCAACAACAAGGCTTTTCCTCTCCCTAAATTTAAGGATTTTTATACGATATTATCTATCTAATATTTTGTTAGACATCTCGGATCGTCAAAAATCCTATATTAAAAACATAATATTAAAACTTTATTAATTATCTTATTTCAGTTAACAATAGTGTCATTTAAGAAATTCGTTACGACATTACTGTATAGCCTACTATGAATAATGAAAGACGTATTTTCTAAAATGTATTTCTTTAAATCCATAGCAAGTTTCTACTGAACATAAATCCTCCGAGATGAGGGTTCTTGACTACAACAATATCTGGATGAGCCAATTAATTTCGATCTGGGGATCTGCCCTTAATCTGATGGTCACTCACGCCCAAAACTTGTAATTGAATTTTAGTTAAGGAATATTCACTAACTTCCTCATCTCTAACATTACGATATTACGATGCAGTGATTCATGGAACACTAAGGAGAATATTACGTTAGGAACTTGTACGCTTAATAATTTGACAAGTTCGAGTTGGTCGCAACTTTATATGATTACTGTATCTCTAATCCAAACATGTTTACGTTGTTTTGATGTGTAACGTGCGTTATTATTGACATAGAATCTTCGTAAAAGCATATAATAACGTATAATATTTGTATTAGTGATGAAGTAAGATATATAATCGGATAAACATGGTTTTCTTGTGGCTATCGAGATATAAAAGGATTGACTCACCGCCAACATTAAATTGGACTTTACGTAGACGCATTTCCAAGTGATCACGTCTATCGTTTATGCGAAATCGATTCGAACGTTTTATGTGACATTTCCGACGAATTTAATAGCCGAGGAGACGACTGGACGCAGAGCAATAAACGTGAAAAAGTATTTTTACACATCAACTTATAAAATATCTTTTCTACTAATCACAGGCTGTAAAGCTATTTACTAAGAAAAACCACTTAAATAATGAAAGTTAGTATTTGTAATTTTAATTATATAATTATGCGGACCTTACATATCTTACCTATGGATACTACTACTACTATACTACCTTACTTCATAAGATATCCAATAATTGTAATCATTAATAACTAATTTTATAAACAAAAGAAAAACATAACTCCATTTTGGATTACAAAATACAGTGCAGACACATTAATTGCTCAAGAAAGATTAAATAGATACTGTGTTACATCAAATATCTTGTAATACGAAGTTAAAATAAAACATTTTGTGCTGACTGTACTCGTGACGTACTCGTATGATTAAAATAAAATATCACTAATCATAAAATGTGTACTACTCAAACTCTCCGGTGCAGGTTTGTTCACTAGGTTGTTTTATTATTCGCCTACTTCTGATAAAAACGCTATGGTGTGAGAAAATTAATGTGTTTTTTTGACACTTTAGACCTATCAAATGTTACATCCATAATTGGATTGGATTTTAAAATAATAATACTAAGTCTTGGTAAGTGGAACCCATTTATTTCTTATTTATGAAAATAATCCGTAATTGTATTTATCTTCACCTTTAATAGATCATTTAACATTTTAACAATCATTCTATTATCGCATTATATTGGCTATTGTTACATAAGACAAATTATTAAACGTTTTTGATTGTTAACTAACTATATTGATATTTGCTGTCTCGCTGTAGCATTGTTTTCCGCACATAAGCTTTGGACTACGATATTTCAATCCAATCAAATCTGTAGTTTCATAAACAATTCAGAAAGTTGTAACAGGTAAGTGGCACTCACGCCTTACGGCCTCGTATGGGGGCTGGGAGAAATGTCCGCTAATCCTCTGACCGTCGTAGAATGTTTTTATTTCACGACGTTATTAAATATCTAATTGCTTCTTAGTTATATAAAAACAAAAATGAAGTTTATAACGTAATTCTGTTTTACAAATAAATAAATATACGCTGACGCCCGCAACCCAGAGGGGTAGGCAAAGATCATTGATTTCCATTTGGCACGATCCTGGCACGCCTCTCTCGCTTCTTCTACATCCATACATCTACGCATACAAGCATAATTAGTATGTCACTAATCTGATCGATATTAGTTCTCCTAGGACGTCCCCTATCAACACTGCCACTCACTTTTGCAACATAAATTTGTTTCGGTTCGCTCCCTTCATTAATCCTTTTAACATGCCCGAACCACCACAAGCATCATACCTTTCTCAATTCACACACAGCATTCTCATACTGTACCTATTCCGCCTTTCATTTTATTTCCCTCCCGCATTGACTCGTCGTTCAAAATTTTTAATGTGTCTACCATCTCTACTAAACATACATCCCAAATACACGATTTCAAATACCGTTTTACTTTTTTCTCTTTCAAACACCATTACTTTCGTTTTATCTACATTCATCTTCATACCTCTACCTTCAAATGAATCATTCATTACATTCAGCATAACTTCTAAGTCGTCCGCCGATGACGCAAACAGAACCTGGTCATCGGCGTATAAGAGATCTTTTGCAAGTAGCTCACCCATTCCTAATCCACAGTTTTCGTCTTTCAAAGCTTTCAAACAATCATCCATAAAGAGATTAAGCATCCACGGCGATGCTACACAGCCCTGTCTTACACCTTTATTGATGCTAAACCAGTCTGAGCAGGCCCCGTTTATTGTAACACAAACAGTAGACTCTTTATAAAGAGATTTTAACACTTGTATTAGATCACTAAATAACCCTTTGTCTTAACTCTCCACTCTGAAAAACCTCCGCCGGTTGCCTCAGCCGGTATTAGTATTGTCAGCGTTGACTTATCGAGCAACGTTCAGTTTGGTAGTCACGGAAAAAGAAGATGGCTTTCAAAAGGCTTTGTGTACTGTGTAGAGTACAGTAGTTTTTTTTGCCGGCCTACC
>JWHW01037121.1:272885-303265 GCA_000931545.1 Papilio glaucus | reverse complement strand
GCGATATGCTCCCATCCTCTCACATCTAGCTGTGTCACTCTCTTCCTTTCAACATACCCAAATCACTCATACATAAGTTTTTAAATTTTAGTCACAATGTAAAAATTCTTATGAAAAAATTAAGTAATTTGCCTGGAAAATCAGAGAACTTAACGATAATATTAACTTTTCTAATTTAACCTTTTAGTGCTTTCGATACAACTGTCAGTCGTTAGTCAGTTGGCGCGAGTGATAGAATGCGCCCTGCAAACATTATTTATATTAATAAGTCATTCACAGACATGTTAAAATTAAATTCCACGGAGGTCGAAACCGCGGGGTACAACTAGTTTTAAATAATTTATTAGCCCGCATTCTAATTAATGACACGACGAATTACACTTTTGAAATTAGATTATTGTTTGGCGAAAAAATATTTCAGCATTTCAATTTGCTATAGATTGTTATAAGTGATTGAACTGACAATGTAACTATCTACTTGATAAGGTGACCGGAGTCAATTACAGACTTTGTTTTATTTATAAAAAAGGTATTAAATTTGTTAGATTTTTTTTCTCCTAAATGAAACATTCGAGTCCCACACAATATGGCTAACAAAGCGTAAGCCGATTTGCAAATTCGATAAGTTAGGCGAAATCGCGTGGACACGTCCCAAATAAAGCCCGCTTTGATCCTATTAACGCTCGGATAACGGGTGGGATCTTGTGACAGTGCCACTTTTCGATCCTTGTATGGACCGACCGAGGGATTTTCCGTCTCCCGTTGCGTTTTTATGGAATTTGAACAAACGTTTTCCTCATTATGAGTTAAAAAGTGTACATTTGACGTATCAATATAAGCGCTAAGCGTGCCTCGTAATGTTACAATGCTAATAGGGTTGTAATAGAAGTGTTAAAAAAGTGGACGTTGTGACATTGAGAAAGTTAGTATGCTTCTGCAGTTCGAGCATGTTGAAAGGTTAAATGAAGATGATGGAGAACGCAAAACGTTGCAGAATTTACAGATTGGTAACATACTAAGGAAAGGCAGTTGCTATTAAGAGTACCTAAACCGAGTAAGAGTACCGAGCAATGTATGTGTAGATGATATGATATGATAGAAAATTATTAATAATTTTCTAAAATTATTAATAATTACCGCATGATTTGGTAAATCTATATCAATAAAAATATTAATTTGTTTATAATTTTTAATTTGTTTGATAAAAACTAAACAACTTAAGGTTTTAACTAAACAAACAAACTAGTTTTTAAGATTAGTTAAATCTTAGGAACTACTCAACGGATTTTACAAATTCTTTTTCTTTTATAATTGACAAACTGAGTTAATACGAAATTTGCTAGGCTATTTAACATCACGTTATGAAAGTTAGGAGCGGAGTAAAATGGAAAAAATCTGTATGTGTAAAAGGGATAGACAAAATAGTCAAGATTTTATCAGGATAATCGTAATGCGTTAAATTAACATTAACAAACCCATTAAATTTTTACCCAGTTTTCGGATCCAATAAGAATGGTGCACATTCTTATTTGATACACACTGTATATGTCATTATAAAGAGAATATCCTTGATACGTCAAAATCTCTAGAAAAGGAGAGACAGCAACCATATTGTATTTGCGTGTTTTTTTTATTGAACATAATTTGAATTTACATTACATACAATATAGTCATATTATTATGGGTTTTTAATGAACAATAAATACCTAGATAATTTTCTGGAAAATTTGAGTGCAGTCAGAGATAAAATATTTTTTACTAGGTCATCTATAAAGTTAAGCTTAATGAAAAAAAAAACACATGTCTATTTAAAATGAAAGTGGCAATAGTGATGAAACGCCATCTTATACAAAATACATTGGCATATGGCGACGGCTCAGTTATGGTCTGGGGAGGGATATGTTTAGGAGCTCGCACGGATTTGGTGGTAGTCGACGGCGGGAATGTGACTGCTGATCGGTATTTCAGGGAGATTTTAGAAGAACATGTTGTGCCATTTGCCCCCTTTATTATATTATTTATTAGTAACGACTTCATTTTAATGCAGGATAATGTTCGGGTTCACAGTGCTCGCTCAGTACAGGCATACTTAAACCATGTTGGTGTAACGGTGACAGGGTGGCCATCTCGGTCCCCGGATATGAATCCGATTGAACACGTTTGAGACTTGCTAAAGAGGGGTGTCAAATCAAGACACCTCCTAACAATCTGGGCGAGTTGCGATATCCATTACTTGAAGAATGGCAGAAAATCAATTTTTCACATTTTGCCCCAAAAAATCGTTGACAACATCATGCCCTATGACGGATGGAAACCTTAATCTGAGCCCGTGGGAAACATTCATTTAATTAATGGTAAACCGTCAAAAAATCAAAAAAAAAATTAACTGATTTTCTGTTCTTACGAAACCTAAGAAAAATGCATTTTGTTTAATTTAATTTTTTTTATTAAACTTTAAGTATGATGTTGCAAATAAATGTCAAAACATGTTAATTTAATTGTTGTTACATGTTTAATTATTAGTTGTTTAAAAATAACACTTTTTTATTATCCCTTTTCTTGTTCCGCGAAATTACCGGTGTATTTATAATTTAATTTTATAAATACACCGGTAATTTTGCGGACACACACATAGAAATACTATATAATGATGATATTCAAAGCAAACATTATTCAGAATTAAATGTGTCGACGTAATTACACAAAATAATGGTTCGGCTGCGCCGCTATGGAACTGAAGTGTTGAATACATTTTGAATCAAACAATTTTAATGTTTTAATGTACAGAATGAAGTTTAAATTGTATCAAAAATTTTACTTATTCCTTTGAAATGATCGCTAAAATCAATTAATTTATTCATAAGTATTTAAATTTGTTTGTATTTAAGACTATTAATGTTGTTTTATAATAAACACTTCTGAAAAATGTGGTTTTCACAAATTATTTTAATGATATTTGATGTAGCATTTTCCAGATATGACAATATCATTATCACCGTTTACAATCATCAAAGCTTCTAAAAGAAAATGAAATTATTTCTTTTCTGTCAGAGACACTGTATGAAATGTATGTATGTATTTTACTAGAATGATTCAATTAGCAGCCATCCTAGGAGCATGTTGTTTTAAAGTCTAGTGGGCTAGAGATAAAATGTGCATAATTTATTCCTTTCAAATAGACACATTGCATTTTGGTGTTCTTTCGTAATTATTATTGTTATGTTGATTTAAGGTTGATATGTTTGATAAGATACTTAATAAGTGTTTGGAAGATAAGATTCATAGCAGAATAGTTCAAAGTAAACACATTGCAATTAAACGTAAAATAAATAAATATGCACTCACACCCGTTTATATATATAACCCATAGCGGTAGACAGAGATAACGGATTTCCATTTGGCGCGATCCTGGCAGACCTCTCGCTTCTTCTTCATCATACAACTACGCACACATGCTCGTCGGTTACGGATACTCCTTAGATCGCCCTTCTTTAGTATATCACTAATCTGGTTGATAGCAAATGGTCAATTACACATATTTTTAACCGACTTCAAAAAGGAGGAGGTTATCAATTCGTCTGTATATATTTTTTTAATTTTGTTTTTTATGTTTGTTACCTCAGAACTCCGCTCCTGGTGAACCGTTTTCGATTATTCTCGACCGGTGAAATACCACGATCTCACAGAAAACAGGCGTAAAGTAGAAGTACTCTGCGTTTCGACTGATGAGTGAGGTGCCGGAGACCTAATTTCAGTCCTCTTCCCCTTCGCACCTCTTCCTCATAAGGATATGATGGGAACGGGAAGAGGATTGGATGGGGAGGGGGTTAACGGGGAAAAGGAAATATCTTTATTCCTAGTCTATGCCCTCCCCAGTCCATTAAAGGTAGCCAACGCATCTGCAACACACTTGCGTGTTGCGGATGTCTATGGGTAGCGCTCACTTAACATCAGGTGATCTGCTTGCTCGTTTGCTTGTTCCTTTCTTCCATAAAAAAAAATTCTTTTTTTGTTCGAGAGCTAATTCTTTCTCATTGGTCCCATTTTTTTTAGTCAAGATCTACCGGTCGGATCTTGATCAAAGTGCATTTGTTGTTTTTGAATCCAGTTTTTTTGAAGTCGGTTTTGTTTATTTTTTATGTTTATTACTGATCTGTTTATATAAATAAACTAGCGGACCGCCCCGGCTTTGCACGGGTAGCACTAAACAAAAAGAAAATCGACTTAAAACTATCCTATCTTTTAAGTTGGACGATGTTCCACATTGTGACCAAATTTTATTATAATCGGTTAAGTGGTTTAGAAGTCCATTGAGGACAAACATTGTGACACGAGATTTATATATATTAAGATTAATAACAAAATTGAATCATACAGTTTCAATACAATGTGCAATTCAATACACCCAGTGTTTTTCTAAAAACAAAGTTTTTTGTTAGAAGATCATTGTTTCGGTTTGTATGGAATAAAACAATGAACATTTTTGTTTAAAACAATTTCTTAATGGGCACTTACGCACCCGCTGAAGCCCTGGCTTTTAACACATCAAAACTATTGTAATTTTACAAGAGCAGTAACAATTGAATTGAGATTAAACAACCCGATAGGAAAATCAGACGCCCTCGTCGGCGATTTTATGGGATTAGTTCTTGGAAATTCTCGCGAGACTCGTTAATACATAATTCCGAGTAAGTATACTTTGCGATAAATTAATATCTGTTCTGGAAGTAATACAGAAAACAGAATAATAGAAAACAGAAGTAATACGTATAGTTAACATTTTTATTAATTAAGCACTACATGCTTCCACCTTGTTTTGGGTCTGCCTCTGGGTCTTCGACTTAAAAGACCAACGTAGTCAGGGGGCCTTCTTTTTACTTGTCCATACCATTACCATAGAAATATTGGTAAATAATTCATTAAAAACAATCTTTTTTTTTAACTTGGTACCTTGTCTTTACAAATATTTGGATTTATTTCCTTGCCAAACGTGTGATTGTGTTAAAAAATTCTGCTCTTCCTTAACACTATAAAGACATTATAAAATGTGTTAAATCTCACGTTAATTTTTTAAGGCACTTACACCTAAAAAAATTAACGTGATATTTAATACATGCATTTGATTAATTATAAGCAATTTACAGTAAAATTAAATAACAATAAAATATATTGCTATACTAAAGACATTTCTAAACTAAAGACATTGCCCAGAGATAATGATAAATATGTGTGTGTGTGTGTTTTGTTACAGAGGCAAGAAATTCATTTCCACACCCTCAGACGTTGGAGCCGCACATTTAATGTATCGGGCTCGGCCTCATTCGTGTTCGTTCACCTATCATAACATAGTGCCCATACCGACTAAAAATCCCTCGTTATTCTGGACTTTCTTAAGCCCCACCGTCAGGTATTACTTCGTCTCAGCAGTCTTTGCTTTTACTCATATTTATTGCTTGTTTAGTCCTATTTTTATTTATTGCCTTTGCGCCGTCCTTTCTCTGCATGCCGTAATTTCTTTAGCACTATGACGGCGTACTCGCTTACTTTATTACTCTTGTGGGTTCGATCGCGTTTTCCAGGTCTTCACGATACGTTACGTTGTACGACCGGCCGGGCATACCTCACTCACACCGCTTTTCCCAGTCCCACTCTTGTTGCCATTTAATAACACTCTGCTGTCTGACATCTTCTGGTTTCTTCCGTGTACCTTTCGGATCAATTCTTTTGTCAAACGATTCTCTTTATTCTTCCGCTAGTATATGTAGAAGTATAACACCAGCGATTACGTACGCTGTGGGTGTGTATATGTGGTATGAGTCGTGAGTTCACACTCACTTACGCGCGCAATCAATTTATGATATTACTTACTAGCTAATACTGACTTCGTCGGTAGAATAAAAGTTTATAATCGTATTTTAAACATTAATAGTTTTTACCACAACATACATCTACAAAATAAAACGTCGGTATAAAAGTTATATTTTGATATTACAAACAATTTAATTTTGTCTCAAATTAGCCTATCTGAATCCTTATAATATTACCAGTAAAAGTCCCACCCAAATCGGTTTAGTCGTTTTGGAGACTATCCGAAATAACCGGACAGACAGACAAAAATTTTAAAAATTGTTTTTTGATAAAAGTACCGTATATACATCATGTGTCACTACATCATCATTGCCTATTGAAAGGTCCTAAAACGGTTAAAATTTACAAATAATATTAATGCTTACTGATGATTTTATTAATCATAGATCGCTTGTTAGTATAATCGATCCATATTTCAGTCTGTAGTAACAGATGAGACAAGCTATAGTCTACACACTTAACTCTCTGTTCAACATCCAGTATACAAGTTGATATATAATAAGAAGAAGTTACACCTCCGGATATCAGGTTTTAAGTGCGCTAAGTACTATCTTAAAACAACCTACACAGTAAGTAAATATTGGACAAAGCATAAAGCAAATATTGGGTAATGTATATGTATGTCTGTGACGTGCATTAAAAAGTGATACCCCGGATTGAATCCCGGTCGAAGATAGGAAAAATATTATCGGCCTCATCCCTGAGACAACGTTGAGATAAGTATGCTAGCAATATTTTTGAAACAATGGTTGGTTATACAAATATAATTTATCGCACTAACATCTTTATCAATTTTTACAATCAATCTGTTTTGCAGCAGAAACATTTTAAAAACCTTTAACGCACTCAGTGACCCTTATATTAGTTTTAAGTGTCTATTAAAGAAGCTAATTATATACGAGGCTGTGGTGGCAGCTCATTCCTTATGCATTCAGCGCGCCTTAATGCCTTCATTACCAGTTTAAAGTATTAAGCAAACTTTGAAGCGGTGAGGCGTCTCAGAGATTTGTTTAAGTGGTTGGCGTATTCTGGAATTTGTGTCCCGGAAATCTTGACGCATATTTATTTTTGTTCCCATTATAGGTTCATGAAATTAGTTTTAATTCACTCTCAAAACAATGCAACAATGATAGGTACATCGACATTGACAATTATCTATTGTATCCCGTTTGTGCCAGGATATCTGTCCGGGCCAACTATATTACCTATATTGTATTATTGACTACCAACAGCATATTCGCTGATGACAGCAAATCAATAACTGGTTAGCATGTTATGTGTTCTGATTCTACATGGTCACTGAAACTGAAAGCTATACCTTTCTATCTACCTTAAAATACATCGTTTTATTTCTATCCTAACCGTGTACATTCGTTCATTACATTACATTCGTTCTAAAGATCCAGACATTTGTAGAGTAAAAATCAAAACAAAGCGCGTCTTATCCCGTTGAGAGAATTGAGTAATTGAGATGGACATTTTATCGGACACGGGCCTTGCAAGACGTACGTTTATTGAATAACGATTTATTCTGAGCTATTTAAACCTAAAGTGCTTCTATCGTTATTTTGTATAAACTGCATACAATTCACTTGCCGCATTCACTTGCTCAATACAATCTTTGAAAGCAAAAATTTTATGAAATAAATGTATACAAAATTGCCATGTATAACAAATTGCCACGCAGTTAGTAGTACCAGTTAGTATTAGTATGGTGCTACCAGCACTAAAGCTAAATCGACTCATAGTTCAGGCCGCTGACTACATTCCAAATCCTGAGTCTACAGTCGCCAAACGCAGACCCAAACACGTCCTACTGATCCACCGCGATCATGAGGACACTCAAACCATAGCACAGACACGACAAAACTCCCACCGTCCTCGCCTACGAGTACGACGACAGATACACATCGCAAACACAAATCGCACCCGCGGTAAAGGGCGGTCCTCACTCGTTAAAACAGTTGACGACCGTCGACAGAAGGAGCGTACCTGTCCCCGTACGCTCCTTCTCTCGACAATCACGTAGACAATAGCCCTACTTAGTAGACCTCATTATAGTCTTCGACGGTAACACGTTCGAATTGAGTAGACACAACACCCACACCGATGGCTGCTAAATCCAGCAACGAGGCCCCTAATATACATTAGGGACCTAGAACTTTTTATTTTTAGCTCAAGATCATTCGGATCGCGAGCCCTGTATCAGATGAAGCTGTAAGTATTGTCAATAAGGTTACCAGCAACGACATTTCCTAAAATTAGTAAAGCTAATCGAAATAATATTTCTTATGAAAATTTTATTTAAAAAAAAAAAGTTTTTCAAAAAAAATCATTGCTATTTTCAAATAATATGAGAAAAAGTACAGAGAGGGAAGTTTGTTAATATAAACACTAACTGGATGACATATAAAACCACACATAAAATTTCAAAACAAGTACAACCTAAAAAGATAACACAGCAGAAAAAATACTAAATTACATGGGAAAAAAATAAAATTCATTTATTTATTAAATTGAAAGTAAATTTCTAATTATAATTTTAGTGAGGCCGTAGAAAGAATAATAATATGTCAAAACTAGTTAAATAAAAATAAAAAAGAATCTTAATTAAAATCAAATTAAATGTAAACCTTAATTGAATTAAGCACTTTTTTATTTAACAGAAAGTACATATGGATTAAAAGAGCAATGAGTGTAATACTTTGTATTACATATTTTATAAAATATAATTTAGGATATATGGGTTATTTAAAACTACACGATTTCTGAATTTAAATGAACTTTACCAAGATGTTTCAATCTAAGCGACTAACAATTTCAGTTCAGGATTCATCGCAAAAACCTGAACCAATAACGAAAGAGCACATATTATAAAAGATAAGATTTACATGATAGTAAACTGATGTGTGATTATGACAAATATATTGGTGATGAGATCGTCTTACTTCTTCACTAAACATACATGTATGAATAAAATGAGCTTTATTTTACAACCCATTGCAATCAAATTAAATTATTGTTCAATCAATTAAAAAAAATTAAGTTAAAAATGAACAAGTCCAAAATCGTGGAGAGCGAACATCGCGTGTACCTGTAGATTAATGAGACGCGCGATAACAAATTAATGGTTATGTGATATTTATTTTAAATGAACACCATTCGCCGTGTAGCCTGCACTCTTAAATTACAATAATGAGCTACAACGCTCTCACAACATATTTATCAGCGGGTCGGTAATTATTCAGTTAATTGGCGTGTTAAGTTTAATGACACCTTAATGTACGTAAAGCATTGACTTACAAAGGGGAGAATTTTTGCCCACCCTCCGGTGTGATTTTGCAGAGTTAATGGCTTTGTATTAGAGCCGTGCTTATGACTTTCATTATGAGCAGACCGCCTAGAGATTCATGCAAGAACGCGATCGCAATGAACGACGTGCGTGTTTTGAAAATAGCCTAATTAGCTTTTCTGACGAGGTATGAATAACCATGTTATAAATTTATTTTCAGCTTTAGGGAGCGAATTGAAGTACATAAATAATATAACAAGTGGGTAATCGTACATTCCCTTTCTCGGAGAGGAGGCCTATGCCCCTGCAGTGGACATTCTAGAAAAAGACTGATTTATTATTTATATTTATTCCAAATTATATTTCCCTTCTTTATTAAAATGCTAGTATTTTAGTTTCTTTTCAGAGTAAGTATTAATATTTAAAAGATTATGCTTATACTCTTCATTTATGATATTTAAATCGGAACTAACATCTGCGATAATGTTATCGACAGATTACTCATTTGATGCGTAGGCACTATACAACGCTGTTTTCACGCCATACCTTATAGCAATCACAGAATTGCTAACGTTGTACGTTGCTACATTAGTATTGAATATCTGGTCTATTACGAATTATATACTAGCTGTTGCCCGCGACTTCGTCCGCATGGAATCAAATAAAACATATTGATCACTTCGCAGAATAAAAGTTTATCATCGTATTTTCTACATTAAATGCGTTTACCGTATAAAATAAAACATAAAACATCAGTATCATAATTGTATTTTTATATAACAAACAATTTAATTTTGTTTATCTGTATACAGCTACATTTCACCCGGTGTTGTTCCTATTCAATTTTAAAGTTTAAAAAATGCTAAAGTCATAACGCACGTGTTCAAGATGATTAACAATAACAAGAAAGACTGCTGTTTAGGATCTCCTAAGCTGCAAAAAACCAAAAAAGTATTAAGAATTCCCAACTGAAATATTGGCCGTTATAATATTTATTATATTATGCTTAAGGCAAACTTTGTGACATTGCAGACAGATAGACAATAAAAATTTTAAATTGTATTTTTGTTATAAGTACCCTCTATGTACATCGTGTGTATTGAGTATGGAAATTTTATTTTGATATTACATACAGACACTTCAATTTTATTTATCTGCTTGATTGGAACGAAATAATACGATTTAGCTGTATCACAATTGGTCAGAAAATCACAAACAAAAACAAGTTAAATATTTACGATGCACGTTGAATAAAAAAGCTCTGTAAAACACAAAAAAAAACAAAAGGATAAAACTCCCCAGCCGGTACGCAAGGAAAGTAACAGCAGTTCTAAAGATATGGAATTAATAAAAGCGAAAACAAGAAATATAACAGCGATTCATTTTAATATACATTTATTTTCTAGTAGTCGCCTTGTTTCAATATAACTTTTTTCATGAATTCTAACATCCAAATTACTTAAAAATTTATTTAATTTTTAAATAGCCCTGCGTAAGTAACAACGTGTCTCCCCCACTGCTTTACAAAAACGGTTGTTAAAAAATTGCGTGGTTTACAATCTCCTAGCTCTATTCTTGGTCATACCACTTTGAATAGGGTAGCGGTCCCTTGGTCACCGTGACCCCTTCACAAGAACACTGTGGCCTGCGTTCTTAACATATTTCAAAGTACTTCCAAGGTGTACTTCTAAGACCTCAAGACACTGTCGACTAACCCTCTATTTGGAGACAGCAGTGCCCAGTCCAAAGTAGAAGCAAGTTGGTAATGAATGACATATTCGTTCCTTAGAAGATATATAAAATAAACATAAAAAGCGCGAAACTTCACTTCAATGATACAATCGGTTTCACACTCGAATTTAATTCGGATAAATTTAGCAAAGCCGCTTTCTAATAGATTTAGCCGGCTTTGCGATGACAGTATATTGGGATTTTCGCTATACCGGTATCGGTCCGTTGAAAATTAGTCAATATTTCTGCAAAATATAAAGCCTCACGTAATCAGTCGTTCCGTCGGAGTCATGGGTAATAACAAAAATACAAAATGTGTAATTAACAAGACCCTTACATTTTTGAATCATGATAAAAATAAATAGCAAACAGTTCGTGATTTATTATCGAGAATTGGGAAGATAATAATTTAAGCGCAGTAACACAACAACAGTCCGACTACAGGACACGAACACTATCCGATTGCAGCCCGATGTAAGACAGGGAGACGTTATTTCCCCGAAGCTCTTTACCCCGCGGCGTTGGAAGACGTCTTCAAGGTCCTAGACTGGAAAAAACTTGGCATCAACATCAACAACGAGTACATCACCCATTTGCGATTTGCTGATGACATTGTAGTCATGGCTGAAAACATGGAGGAACTCGGTACAATGCTCGACGACCTCAATAGGGCCTCCGAACGAGTGGGTCTCCAAATGAACATGGATAAGACGAAAGTTATGTCAAACATCCATCTTCTACCCACTCTAATAACTCTCGAAGCTGTCGACGATTATGTCTACCTAGGACAAACTGTCCAGTTAGGTAGGTTCTACTTCGAGAAGGAGGTCAAACGCCGAATCAGACTCGGATGGGCAGCGTTCTGGAAGTTACGAGATAACCTCGCAACCCAACATCTACCGCGGTGTCTCAAGACGAAAGTCTATGACCAGTGTGTGTAGCAAAAGGGCAATGGAGAGGGCAATGCTCGGAGCCTCTCTGCGTGATCGCATCAGAAATGATGTAATCCGCAGAAGAACTAATGTAACCGACATTGCCCGAAGAATTGCAAACCTTAAGTGGCAATTTGGCAAGTGGACACATAGCTCGCAAAACGGATGGCCGATGGGGCCGAAAGGTTCAACAGTGGCGGCCACATACAGGCCAACGCAGCATAACTAGGCCTCCCACACGAAGAACCGATGATCTGGTCAAAGTTGCGGGAGCCCACTGAATGATGGTGGCAGGGGACCGATCTTTGTGGCGATCAATGGGGGAAGCCCACGTTCAGCAGTGAACGAATATTTTTTTTTACGTTTGGAAAATGCGCCTTATGCATGTCCACTGTTGAGGGCAACAGGAGTGTGTGTGGGGCTTACCCCACGAGGGGCGTTCCCTCATAGCCATGGTGTGGGCGCCACGGGAGCATGACTAGCACGTGACACCGCTACGCCCATTGACTGCCCCGGGATGGGGCCTCGCGCTACGCCCTTAAAAGTGGACGAATATAGGCTGAAACGAACGAACGAACACTATAACAATTAGTTTTCAATTCTCAGGACCGATAAATAACTCTGGAACAACTTATCAGATAGGGATAAAATTTCAAAGGGAATAATCGTAATGAGAATGCCGAAAGTCTTCTCTCAGTATGTATAGAAAAGAATCTTGTTGTTGCAAATACCTTGTTTTGCCACAAGAAGATTCATATGTAAACATGGGAAAGAGGGCGAGACAGAAGTATAATAGATTTTGTAGTTATGGATGAAAGACTGAAAAGCGCGGTAGTAGGTACGAGGCCTTATCGGGGTTCCAAGGTTGGAACTGACCATTATCTAGTTTTATGCGGGATCAAGGGTTTGTTCCTGCGTTGGCGCCACCGAGCTAGGTGCTTGTAATACCCCGGTAGAACGTATTAGAGTAGAGCTGTCAATGGCCTAGTACCAGAAGATTGGTGTAAAGCTGTCATCGTCCCTCTATATAAGAGAAAGGGTTCGCAGCATGATTGTAAAAATTACCGAGAAATCAGCCTTCTTAGCATTGTGGGAAAACTGTATGCTAAAGTACTGATTGAAATAGTCATGAAAGAAACAGAAGAAGGAATGTGGGATGTGCAAGCAGGTTTAAGGAATGGAGTGGGCTACATGGACCAGGTATTTTCTTTACGTATGATTACAGAAAAGTTTTTGGGTGTAAATCAAAAATCGTATTCGTAGATTTAGAAAAGGCATACGATAAAGTTAAAAGTGATGATCTATGGCCAGCCTTGGTTGCGTTTGGATTGAACAGTGATCTAATTCAAGCGTTAAAATGTCTTTATAAAGAGGCTACTGCTTGTGTTAGAATTAACAGGCCCTACTCAGACTGGTTTAGCATCAATAAAGGTGTAAAACAGGGCTGGGCATGCATCCCCTTGGCTATTTAATCTCTTTGTGAATGATTGTTTGAAAGCTTTCAATGACGAAGACTGTGGATTAGGAATGGGTGAGCTACTTGTAAAATGTCTCTTATACGCCGATGACCAGGTCGTGTTTGCGTCATCGGCGGACGACTTAGAATTTATGCTGAATGTAATGAATGATTCATTGAAATTTAGAGGTATGAAGATGAATGTAGATAAAACGAAAGAAATGGTGTTTAAGAGAGAAAAAAAGAAAGACAGTACTTGATATAAATGTTCTATGTTAGTAGAGTTAATGCCGTTGAGATGCGACCATTAAGAAGAATGCTAGGCGTGCCGTTGACTAATAAGATTAAAATAGCGTTATAGGAGAAATGTGGGGTTCAAAAGAGCATGTCGTGGCTAGAATTGAGAAAAGTATGCTTCGGTGATTCGGGCATGTTGAAAGGATGAAAGAAGTGAGAGTAACGAAACAAATTCATAGTGCAAAAGTGAGTGGCAGCGTTGGTAGGGGACGTCCTAGGAGAACTTATATCGATCAGATTAGTAACATACTAAAGAAGGGATATATAAGGAGTACCCGTAACCGACGAGCTTATATGCGTAGATGTATGAATGTAGAAGAAGCGAGAGAGGGAGGTGTGACAGGATAAAGCCAAATGGAAATCCATAATCTCTACCTACCTCTCTTGGTTACTGGCGTGAGCGTATATCTATATATATAAACACGATTAGAGACAGTGAGCAATAAATTTCTTAAAATTGCAATACGATCAAGGTTACAGCTTTAGATGTAGGTCGTAAACGCCAAGACTTGTTATGGTTTCACAAAATCACTCATTGTTCGACTTCTACTTTGAACTTTTAAAAATAATTAATCTTATTACAACCCTTTTGTTAGAATGCGACCTCTTTATAACTTTTTTATAATAGCTCATCAGGCCGTGTGTGAATAATGTCCCAAAACAAATTAATTTAACAGTGGTAGAGCTCGAAACAACACGGACGGCTCTGCCGGTCAAAAACAACTAACTCTCAGCAGAAAGGCGTGAAGTAGAAGTTTTCTGCGTTTCGTTTGATGGTGAGGTGCCGGAGGGTCGCCTGTACTTACTGCAATTTTTTTTTGTAAAATTACTAATTTTCTTAGTAATTTTACGAAGTACTTTATACTACTATACTAGAACTCTTCTAAGAATTGATCTAGACATCTTTAATCCTAAATATGGTGTTTTTAGAAGGGCAGTCTTCAAGATTAAGTTAAATCCCACTTTTTCTTATTTTCTTCCCCTTTTTTGTAAAAAATAACCTCAAGTCAATTATCATCTTAGCAATTTGGTTTATGATCTAGTTAGGGTTCCGTACCCAAAGGATAAAACGTGTCCTAATTATATGTATGTAAATGATTGTAAACTGTTATGTGTACCTAAAGTAAATATAAAAAAATTAAAAAAGGGAGTGAATTTACATAAGACGGCTGATAGCCCTCTAACATATACCTATATGGCGGAGGGACTACATACTGTGCCGACCCCACACAAATGGGAAAAGGGTAGGGTAATGATGATAGCAGACCATGCAGCGTGAATCAGGAGAGAAGAGAAAAATGTACGTTACTCAAGCGATTGACCCTGTCGTTGGTTCTTAAACTGCAGCCAGTTTCAGCAATGATGGTTATGTAAGTGACATGGTAGAAGAGCTTCCAGCTCGAACAGAGAAGTACCGAAACCTAACAGGAAACAATCTTAAAGTAGAAATACTTTACGTTTCTGTTCCCCTACACAGTACAGGATTAGTTTTCGATTTCATTTATTTATTATGCAACATTATTACGGTGATACGTTTAGTCTATGTTACACGTTTCAACATTATTACAACGCCGAAACATAAAACAAAATGCATGAAAAAATACTCAATGCTTTTCCTTTCGACGTTGCAATTTGGAAAGTAACAACATCTCTTTCCTTACATTTACTCCGTGTAAAAAACAATTGCGGTGTGTTCTGTTTTCTTTTATATTTTGTACGCTGTACGCAATATTATGAAATAAAAGATATATTACCGATATTGATTAGGTTTTACATGGCCAAATTTATATGTACACACACATATATATATTATGATGAACAGCGTTAGTGCGCCTTTACTAACACTTGACTAGAACTCGTTTTGACCTTCATAATATATGGTAAGTCCATCGCCATCTCATTTAACCCAAACAAAAATACAATAAATGTTATGTCGCAATATCATTGAAATTGTTGCCACAATTAAATTTTATGTAAAATTGAATTTGATCCTCATATCATACTAGTTAACGTTTATTATAAATATTATTAATAAAAGTATATTTTGGGATAGCAGAAAAATATATTACAAATTAAATTAATTTAATGAAACTAAATTTATTGTTACATGCAGAACAATTTGCAATTGTATATTGTGTTCACTCAAACACAATGTTTGTATTCACTCAAACACTTCTTATACGTAATTTTTGGTTTTTACTTGTTAGGTAATGAGGGGTCAGCCTCTTTCTATATTCTGGAAACAACTTTATATATTAAATAAAACTTCACAAATCTTCGTAGCACCGAATCAGATCGTAAGCTAGCTTTGTCTATTTTTGCAATTCACAAAAACGTAATAAGAAAATATACGCATTGTATAACATTAGAAATATCTTCTTGGCAGAAAGAAGAACGCATATATCTTAGCAAGTAACACGAAAAGTGACTACTTACGAACTTGGTTTTCGGCGCGCCCCTGTGTAATTTATGTATGACAGCGCAAATGCCAATTTATTGCTGAGTAATGTTCGGAGATCTGCGAATAGGCTAGCCGAGCAAGAAGAGAAATGGTTCGAAGCCCGCGGCTGCTAAATGTATTTATAATTTATTCATCGAGCGATACAAATCCGAATTGTTACCGTAGAAATTGTTTCCAATTTTCCAAGCACGTTCTTGCCTTTGGGATGATCGAAAATATTTTCAGGTTAAAAGTTTTTATGAATTATAGATTTCAACTTTGAAATATTATACCTAGTACTCTAACTTCAAAACTTGTACTTAACTGTAAACTGTAACTGTTACTTTTTTGTTATTTCTAAATTTAATTAGCGTCATTAAAATTATTTGTATGTCAATCGCGTGTAAAAGGAAACACTAGGACGCAGTGAAAACGCTAGCAGAGGCTTCCTCAGGAGTAGAGTTGCCCTTAAAGAGGTCCAGGATAAATCCGAAAAGTGGGTAAGCCACCTTGAACAACTCAGGACCACCAAGCAAAACATGGCTAACACCAGTGGTAATCTTGAGTTGAAATATTTTGACAAGAGACACTTGTTGGTCCATACGCATTTGACTAAAAGTTATTTTTTATAAATTTTATTGAAAACGTTAATATTAAACTGTTTGTATAATGTTTATTATTATCGAGGAGCGTACACCTAAATACCGTGGAACACATTTGGGGCCTATGTCCAGCAATGGACTGATGCAGGCTGAAGATGATGTTACACTTTAAAATGACTTTTTAATTATTCATTTTAATGAAGGCTTTAGGTAAGCATGTTTGAGAAGAAATGTCTCGAAGCTAAAAGCAAACAAATTTGACAATTTCGAAATATCAATCGTTAATCTTTAACATTTGTAGTCAAAATAATTACTTCATATTATTATTATTATTATTTATTTTTATAATATATTTTAATAAATCTATAAAAACAACTGATATTCTAAAATATATTATATTAAAACAGTGTTCCACGGGCTGCGCAGTCCTTTTTTTCAAGCAACCAGTGGTCAGGGTTACAGAGAGAGGAACTTTCTCACAACGCGGGCAGCAAAATTACCGCTTTTTGTATCAAACCCTTAATCCAACTGTTTAGCGAGAGCTTCTCAAGAAGTTGAAGTTGGTCGAAGCTCTTCGCTATAAGTCCGTTCACTGTTACGACTATAGGACCTATGGTAGTCGATTTCATACCCGCCATGTGGGGTATGAAAGGGGTGTAATCTCGTAAGCCAAATCTAAGTACTTTATCAACTTTTCCTTCTTTATTATTATTATTATTAAAAACTTCAGCTTAATTTACGAGTGTCGCAAATTTCTAATATCACAGGACGTAGACGGAGCCATATGAAGCAACATAAAAGGGTTCGGGTTAATTGACTGTCCTTTGCTATCTGACCCGCACTATACCTTACGTATGTATATGTGGACCAATCGTGTATTGAAATGCAGTAAGGGCCCTTAAGGACAGCCCCGATTCTCAGATACTCTTATGTTCGCCAAAACCTTTATAAGTAAATAACCTTATTTATCATAGTTATAAAAATAATTACATAATTGTATTTCACTCATATATGTTACTTAATGAAATTAGCATGCCTCTCTAGTTTCTTCTAAATCCATGTATGTCTACCCATATGGTCAAAAAAGCTCAAAAAGGTGATGGGTACCTATGTCTAAGGATGCATGGATACCTTAATATCGCCTTTTTTCCTAGTACGTCAAAAATTTGGTCGATATAACCAACAAAATATGTATATTTATAGGAAACATTATTATTTATTTTTATCTAGTTTATACTTTATGTCTGTCAATTCCTTGTTAGCTATAAGATACAAAATGTAATTACTTTATTTGCAATACAATAGAGTAAATCGAAACCGAAAATACAAGCTACTCTTGAATAAGTTGTCCCTTCTTCAAGTGTATTTGCGGTCGCAGATTAACGGACCGTTACGTATTTATTTTGTAGATAGCAAAAGTCAAGAAGCAATTTATCCAACAAAATGAAGTTTCAAATTTTAATCGTCCTCCCAAGCAATTCCCGGGATCCTGATCTACTCTTTGAAGCAATGGCCGATTATAAATGAGTTTTCGACAATTTTACTTCAACTCCATCAAATGATGCAAGGATGGGCAAATTAGTCCAACGATGCGAACTTAGTAACCGGTCAGCAAACGAAATTTTGTTTCGCTGTTTATTCTGATAAGTCTATTAAAATATTCTTAAAATTTCATTTGAACTCCCATATGTAGCTTTATATTCCATTCCGAAACCCAATAAATTATTTTTCTATCAAGTGACTCTAATTCCCAATTTATGTTGCATTATGCTTTCTGTTCACTTCTCATCTCTCAATCAATGGCTAGTCATAGTCAGTGAATTGATTCAGATTGGATGATTTTAACAAACTACTTAAATAACGGCTAAATAATATAATTAATTAATATAATTGCTTTTCAATTATATTCTGAATGTTTTAACTATTGTGATCGTAATTTTTCGATAAAAATAAATCAAGTAAAATTATATAACCTACAATGTTACACGTAAGGAAATCCTTGAGAGAGTTCGATGTTTCTACGTGAAAATGAAAGCAATTGTTCCCGCTCGCTTACTCACGCCATCATTGCTGACTGTATTACAACGTCGGGACAATGAGCCGCATTTAATCTAACTTTCTTTTTCCTCTGCGAACAAACAGAAAGAAAGGCCACACCCACACGAGAGAAACACGACGGTCCTTAATTAATTAGCGAGCATTTCTTTATTGTGACCAACTCCATTGGAACGTAAGCGAAAATTTCGTTTCTTTTCTCTAATTTTCTGTTTCTCAGCAATATTTTTGAAAATTAAAACGCTATTTGTGTAATAATCCTTTAAACTAGAGTCTTAATTTACAAATTAAATATTGACTTGGTTAAAAACAAAGACCGTAATTATCAATGTAATTATTGTTTCTGTGATCGCTATTTCAGAAACAAAAACTGCTCGCCATTATGGTTTTCTTAATAGTTTCTTTTGTTAAAGTTAAAGTTGTCATATCTTATTTTTATTTCAATCCTCAACTTTTGGTACAGATAATGTTTAAAGAATTAAGTTTTAAACCAATATATGTACATATGTATGTTGTTACTCTGCCAAAACGCGCTGGAGCCAAGGGGTGAACTCTAATCTTACACCCTTTTTAAATATTAAAGTAGACACGTTCAGGCCTATGATTAGATAGAGCAGATATTTCCGATTTTCATAATGCATGGGTCACATTTCTTCAGACTACCTCTTGAAAACCAGTATGTTTTTAAATAAATTGTTAAAAATTATTTTATTATTATGATCTGTTTCGCTACCAAACTTCACAAGATCACCGGCCAGGCCAATCTGAAAATGTCTTGTAAATGTCACCAAAACCGGTCTAGCCGGTCTAACCGGTCTGTAGGGAGGGCATAAGGCATACGCACACTCATCGCCTTTTATAGGTGTACTAGATGACCAGGCGAACTTAGTACCAACAAAATAGATTGATTTGACTATCAATTTTGTTAGTAATATAATGGAAACTGTTAACGTAATGAGTAATAGTCACAATCGGAGTAACGCGCTGAAGCAGTCTAAATAAGACTAAAGGTGTGAACTAAAATAATTGATAATTGATGAATTACAGTCGAGACGTAATAGAATATCTGTTTTTGATGGGCTCAACGGATACAAATAAAACGACTTGCTGATTTCAGATTATTTTTTCTTAATTATCTAATTTATTATCTATAGCCAAATCACTTGATGGTTTCACTACGGAACCTATGGATGTAGAAGAATCTTCTCATATTCAACCAACAGCGTAACAACGTCTCGAGAGGACCGAACGCTCTTGCGGTTCGAGAAAGACCGACCTTGTGTCGCCGGTATGCGTTCGTTTTGTGTCCTCAACAACCAGACTTACAAAAACAAACATGTGTTTAATTTATCATCAACAAGGTTTACGAAAATATGTGGTTTAATTTATACCCTCGACAAGGCTTACAAAAACAAGCGGTGGATCGCTCAATTGTCTGAGAAATCACCTTTAAACTATTAATTTATTAACTTTTTAATAACAGGTGAATTTACAACTTTTATTAAACTATTATTCTAAATTAACAACTTTAAAGAAAATCCAAACAAAATCAAAACAGCGACTTATTTTTAATTATTTAAGTTATTGTTTATTAATTCACATCGCAACTTGACTAGTCTAAATTCTTTTCAAAGAGATTAAACAGAAAAAAAAATTCATATGTCAAAATGTGCTATTTGGATATAGAAGGTACAAGTGATACGATGCATTCACCAAAAGAAGTTTCACTTCACTTCACTTAAAAAATCGAGTAACGTAATCGAGATATTCGATTAATAGAGAGCCGTTATTCACTGAATTTGTTAAAGTTTAAAATTAATGATGACACTTCGTTACATGCCGGTATCAAATCAATAAACGCTTCATTTAAAAACAGTTCCATTGCTGCTCCACTTATTTTCCGTACATCGGTTGCAATAAGTGCGGCCTTTGAAGTGCAATCAATCACTGAATAATCGGCATTGAATGCTGTTCAATGTTGGGGCCCAAATATATTACAAAACCCCGTTTTTACACGTTTTTTCTATGTATACATTTCGTGTAAGCACGTGTTAATAGTCTCACTAACTAAGGTATGCAAAATAATTATCAAAAATTCAATTTCTTATTGCACAAAAAGGCAAGGAAGCATGCAGCAGCTCACCTGATACTAAATAACCACAACCAACCAAAACAATATTTTATTATTGCTTTTATATATGTTTTGTAATTACAATACCGGTATTGGACTTTTCCGTTAACGAACAATGAAAAAAAGAAATGCCGATTATGACATTTATATAATAATAATTCCTTAACTAAATATTTAAACACCGAAACAACAAATAAAAATAACGATTATAGAAGATAAAAATAAACATTTAAGGAATTTATTTAGCGAAGACACAAAATGGTAAAAACATTTTTTTCTTAATATTAAACGTGTATATATTTATAAACAATTTCATAAAAAAATAATATTTCAAATGTTAGATGCCAAAACAGGCATAATGTAATTTATTTTGAAAAAATAATTGTATCAATTTATATGACTTTTAACTTTTACATTAAAAAAATATTATGCACAAAATAATAAACTTTTATCATGTGATCTTGTTAAGCAGTATAAAGGAAGGGCTCTACGAAGTCAACATTTTTAACTATATCAATTAAACATTTAAGGCGTCATTTATAAAAATAATGACATAAAAGTTTAAACAATACTTCTTAAAAAAATGACTTAATTATTTTTCCAACGGGGATTTATTATTTCAAATTTCTGGACCATTTTGTAGTTATAAATAAAGTATAGGGCATCTTTGATTTTTTACTAACAATTGCAATTTCTTCTTCAATTTATATGTGCGAACATAGTGTTAGGGTCTTCATAAATGTAATGCAGAATGAAATGAGTTATCGCTCACATTGAATGCTTTATCAAGAATTAACACGTTTTTGAACTTGTTAACTAGACTATGTTTGACTATGACATGACTAGAGCATGTTTTAAAATATTTGCTTCTTTGCAGTTCAACTTTTCATGACTAATTTCTTTTTCTACATAATCTTTTTAATCGGTCAGGCATATATCAAACAGTTTGTCGTCACTTGTCGCGTCAAGTCCTGCTACCTCGACTGACGCTGTGTCATACTCTATGTAACTGAAATTAATGGTGGGTTTACGTTTCAGCATTAACTTGCATATGTAGCTTGTAGCATGCAGTGCGGCGACGTGCTCGTGACTCCTGTCATTGACGGATGCGGCCACGGCGTGGTCGTTACGCCGGCGGACGCTCCATCAATACTCTTACGGTTTTAACGAGCTCAGACGCTACGGAATCGTTAGTTTCATTTGCCGAAACTGCAGCAAATGAATCGTTCCGTTCGCAACCCGATTGCGAATAAACGGGGCGCCGTGTTACTGATGGTCTACGGCTTAAGCGTTTTGAGATATTCACTATTATACAGGTTCAACGACTAGAAGTAGTTTATATAAAAGATCACAACCGCTGATGCAAACGGGAGATCACTTGGCCCTAAAATTGGTATCTCAAATTCTCCATCGTTGCCCGAGCTGTATGAGTGGTTGATCAGTCCTGCTGGACCCAACATTTCTCGTTATCTTATTCAGAATCTGACGGGAGAAAACACGTTTAACATCTGCCTGTAACCCTCAGTAGTTACGGTTACTGCACGATGTCGAGAAAAACGACCACTAAATTTCAAGTTCCTTGGGTGTGTCTCTCTTGCTTGTAGTTAAGTAATCCTCCTTTATTAGATAATATCGCACATTAATATTTGATTTTGCTTGCGCCACTCTATAGTTGGAATGCAAACCAATCAAAAGTAAAAGTAACCATATTAAATTTTAAATAAATACCAAGGTCAAAAATATGAACCTAGGAACAAAAATAACCTGTGAACGCATATAAAAGACATACTGCCCATCAGCATTATTAAAAGAACTATGATGTTCCTTCCCTTCCAATTGTCTGTTACATAACAGGTTAAAATGAAAGTTTAGGTCATATTTTACTTTCTTAGGTTCTAAGGTGCAATCCGGTGAAGAAGAGAGAAATAAGATATCTCTTTTACATTCATATATTTATGCGACAAGAGGGCACAAGCGCTGCCAGACAAATAAAATTACCTTTTAGTTACATAACTAGTAGGTCCAGGTTTCCAATCTTGAAACGACCACGATTCCAACCAGTGGGCCATCGTCGAGTCTGTCTGGCACTATAAGTCGGCAGACTGGCATGAGATGGGGCTTTTTATACATTCTACCCATGGGGGCAAGTTTGCTTTAAACTGGATGATCCCGACGCCGTTACCGATTCTGTTGCCGATTCTATTGCTGATGTGGTGCTTCAGGGGATGGAACTCTTTATTTCGTCGTCTGTGGTGCCAATATATGGTATATCCCGGTCATGGTTCGGTCGACCCTGCAGGTTAGCATCACGCTACATGCAGGAATGTTACCGAGCATGGGCCGAAGCGTCAGCGGCAAGGGATGTAAATACCAGCTTCCTCAAAATAAAGTATAACTCTGCCGCCAGGTCCTTCACAAGAGCTATTGCCAGGGCAAAGTCAGAACACGTGGCCAGCATTGGGGAGAGGCTAGTGCGTCTTCCTTCTGGAACTCGCGCGTTCTGGTCTCTCGCCAAGGCTGTTCAAGGAAATTTCTGTAGCCCATCGTTACCATCTTTGCGCAGGGAGAATGACTCGTTGGCCCATATTGCAAGAGATAAAGCCGATCTACTGGTCTTTCTGTTTGCATCCAACTCAACAATGGATGACAAAGGTTAGTTACGTAACGAAAACAAAGAGGTTATGGCAGTAGGCCTATAGTTGGACGGATCCGAGCCATCGCTTTTTTTTTTAGGGATCGGGTGAATTAAGGCAGTCTTCCAGGATTTCGGGCAACGGCTAAGGAATAGGAGTACCGAAAGAGGCGCGTTAACACCGGTGCCAACTCAGGAGCACATGTCCTAAGTACAATAGGAGGAATTCCATCAGGCCTATCGACTTATGGATATCCAGAGATTGAAGCGCCTTACGCACTAATCTCTGGAGAATCTGGATAGGTGATTTGTGGTATAAGTAAATAACAGTGGCGATAAGCAACCCGAGCATGAGGTCGCTACAGAGGCGCACTCTGATTGTGTACGCGCGATCTAGTGATGTATTACGACGACCCGTACCGAGAGAATACCACTTTTTAAGAATAAGTAAAACAATTCTTAATATAGAACAGGAAAGCTTTAGTTTACTCTTCACCACTATTATCTAATTATTTTAATAAACTTGGGTTAGTTACACTATTTATAACTCAAGAACGGCCCAAAATTGTTGGGGAGGTAGCTTAGAACTAGAAGACGGACATAGGATACTTTTTATCCCGTTCGAACGCGTTCCCGTGTGACGTGACATAAAACGTCAAAGAGACAAATCATTATAAAACGTGGTACAACAAAAAAACGTTTTCTTATTCCTTGTCAGATACAAGGAATAAGAAAACGCAAATGACAGCTAAACGTAATTTTGTCTATGATTAACTATGGATAAAAATTTGATAACTATAAATTTTGTCAGAAATTAATTATCAGTAGTTATCAGTAATTTGTATTCAATTTGAATCATCATTAACAATGCCGCGACCAAGACGATCGAATCGTTCCCAACAAAGCCGTAATGCAAGAAGAATACGAAACATTGCGAATGAAAGGACTGAAGAAGAACAAGAAATTGACCGTGAAGAGCGCCGAGCACGCAAGAGCGTTTAGTATAGCTCAACTTGATCGACGTCAAGAGATCAATGAGCAATGAATGAATGAAAATGAAGAGCAATTCTTCAAAATTTGCAGTAACTACTTCACGAACATCATGCGTTCGTCAGGCTGTTCAAGAGTGTTTTGGAGCGCATGTGAAATGATGACATGATGAATGATGACAAAATCGTGATCAGAGCAAATAGACGACCATCTGGGACACATAAACACACATTTAACGCTCCAACAATAGATGAAGTTGGCATCCTGATTGTTGGTGAACACTTGGAGACACGCGATATTGTGTTTACACGTCGCGATACTGAGCAACTGCAACAAATATCTGAAACAAATCGTTCATATGACACGTTGCAATACCCGCTGTTGTTTTGGCGAGGAAAAGATGGATACTTTAATATCAAAATGATAAATTCATTGAATGGTGAATATCAATATCATAGTTCAACATGACGAATATTTTACACTGTTTGGTTTTGGTTTACAATAATAAACAAATTACACTGGTTCTTACCAGGAGAAGATTAGAGGTGTTTGTATACATAAAATTGGACAAATGACTGGCAATCGATTTAAAATCACTTATCTTGACCCCTTTATAATATATAATATACTATATATAATGTTACAAATTTACATACGAAATATTATATCTACTGTTTTAATTTCAGGGGAAGAAACTACAAAAAAGGTAGCTCGATGAATTATTAAGCATATCGTTTGATGCTTCGTCAAAATTTTCCCATGCTCAATTATGCATGGCATGTTCACGGGTCGGAAGACCACCTACGTTGATTGTTCTTGCGCCTGATAATAAAAAAAAATGTCATGTATCACAAGGTACTTAACTGACGAGGGCAACGTATGCACCGAAATATACGAACAATAAAGAATTATTAAAATACTTAATTTTTTTAGTTGTATTTCCTAATAAAATATTGAACGTAATATAATCCAAAATCTGCTTATTTATTGCCTCTAAGGCGCAACAGAGTTCGCCGGGTCAGCTAGTTTTTAAATAAAATATACGACGGTTTTTTTTTATTATGAAGTCAAGAAAATTCCAATATACCAATCGGAGATTTCAATCAATCGGTATGGGTCTGTTTTCTAAACACAGTATGTGACATGCCACCTAGGAAGATTAGTCAATTTTTACCATTTGTCAAGTGCAATATCCCTCTACAAGATGCAGGAGTGTACAAGCTTGATTGTGAGTGTGGACTCTCTTATATAGAACAAACAGACCCATCAAAACCCGGGTAAAAGAACACATACGCTGACTTAAAACGCCAACTATGATTATGTTTTAAACGGCCACCGCTATTATACAAGATTTTATGAACCACAACTCTTCGCAAAAAAACGCCGCTTCCTCTACCCATGATGATCCGCGAGGCCTTTGAAATTTAAAAAAAATACTACTTTCAATAGGGAAGATGGCTGTGTGCTACCACCGCCTTGGGATCCCGTGCTTAATAAAATTAAATCTCAAACTCAGCATACAACTGCAAGACCTCAAGATACAGTGAGCTCATTCTGTATAGATCGGAGCAGAAATAATAAATCTATACATATAATAAAAATGTGACTGATCGCTGTCTGTACATGGAAGATATTTGAGAATAACTATTATTAGGGACTTTCATAAACGCAATAAAACCCAAAACAATGATTATTAGAATTTTTGTCTGTTTGTCTGTGCGTTTGTTACCGGTAATCTCAGAAACAGCTTAACATATTTTGGTGCGGTTTTCGCTGATGTATTGTGGTAAGCTTAACTTAACATTTAGTGTTTGTTTTATCTCAATCGGTTTATAAATTAAAAACTTATAATAATTTAAAGAACCATGTCATACATTTTTTCGATAAAAATGGTATAAAATAAAGTACTATTATAAAGATTATTACTTTAAAGTAAGTAATATCATTTCGTTTAAGTAAACTTGTAGGGCGGGTGACACCGCGGGGCACAGCTAGTTGAAAATAAGTGGGTACATCGCCAGCAACTTTTGACAATGGAACGTCTGACACCTCAGTCCCCCCGTGAACATGAGCGCTGTAGTATTCGAAACGTCCGGAATCAAGAACGTAAAATAAACCCGATAAAATCCGTAAAATTAGTGTTATCCCAATGTTTAATAGAACTTTATTGTTCATCAAGGAGTTGCCAAGCCATACAAACTCAAACACCACATCAAAGTAAAAACTTGTACGACATCCAATACATTTACCAAAATATGTAATCATATGCAAGCTTTACAATTATGTGGCTATAATTATTAACATCTTTAATTGTTTAGCCAATTTCTTATTTGATACTATTAGTCCGAGGCCTCCTAACTCTGCGCTGTTGCATTTCTAATAATAAAATTATAATCGAAATCTAATTGTTTTCATTTCCTGAATTAAATTTGTATTTACTGGCCATTTCCAAGCTTCTCAAGGCATCAGGTTTCCACTCTAATTCAATTTATTTTTTTATAAGGGAAGGCATGAATCACATGCCCGGCTACGTACGAAGCAATAATATTTAACATTGAAAAATCTTTGCATCATTTCCTTGAAGATTTTTCCAATTCTATTCAAGAAAATAAACACATGGAGGGCTATTGTTACCCTTTAAGAAGTAAAAAGGAAAATCAAGGATTCTGAGAATATTAGGAGACCGCTGAGTTGAATTTACCGTACGATATAATATAATATATTGTACTCCGACCCGTGAATACAGGGCCTTTCGTCGATGTTACTAAATTTCCCTGTTCAATTTTCAAGAAAAAGGCATTGAGAATAGACATTTTATTTTAAGTTAACTTGCCTCCTTTGATCAAGTTTAATTAAAGCTCTCTCAGATTTCGCACTTTTTAAATTGCTCCGTACTCTGAGGCTTAATTAAGGAAATTAATTCGCTCTAACTTTGCATAAAGGTTAGACGTCACCAAATAACATTTTAGGGTCCCTTTGATTTACGGATATTATAAACAGTATGTATTTTGAAGTGAAAACTTCTTTAGCCGTTTTAGATGATATTTGGTAGGTTAAAATCTTATAGGTTTGCGTCAGCAACTAGCTTTTTTGAATTTGTAACAATTTCAAACAATTTTTCATTATTTTTTCCTTGTATTCAGTCTTGAATTTTATTGTTAAGATTCAAGGGTTTATTTTTGTTGCTTATTTATTTATTAACTAGCCGTTTCCACGGCTTCGTCTACCTTAAATCCAATAAGAATGTGTTTTCATCGCGCGAAAATTAATAAGAACTGTTTTCTTATTTAGGTACTACAACCATGTGCAATATCATCTACAGCGACGCATGATTATGCACAATTCCGCGGGTTATTTACTTGATTCTGTTTAACCAGGGTTCTTTTGTGCAAATTAAATTAGTCTTAGCTTTTTCTTTTAACATTTACCAGCAAAAGTTCTTTCTAAATCCAGAGATAGATTAACAAGAACAGACATATAAACATCAATTTTAAAAATTGGTTTTCCCTGTACCTGCCCTGTTCCTATTTTATATGCGGTCGTTACGACCGGTTTTCGTATCCAAAGTCGATCCATCAACCATAATTTCAATCGTCTCTCACTTGTTAATCATGTCACCTTTTATGCATTCCGTTCATTTCTTCTTAGGCCTGCGCCTATCGTTATACCCCTTCACACTCAGGACTAAAACTCTACTTGTTGTCCCATTGTTTCCTCCTCATAACATGCCCATACAATACTAACCTTTCGCTTTATAATTCGTCTATCATAGGTGTTACTTTTACGCTTTCCCTAATATACTCGTTTCATACCTTATTGTTCGTGTTACGCATTCATCACATATCACATTTAATTTATCAGTATACATAAGATGCTCGCTGAAAGCGCCGTATAGTCCATCCAAACTTTCGCATATATAGGTATCGATCCATCGAAATATATATAGATATTATCATATAGTACATCTGCGTAAAACAAAATCAAATATATCCCACAGGAACCGTAGATTGTTTCAGACTAATCTATGTCTATGCCAAATTTATCCAGATTCGTTCAGCCGTTTCGGCGTGAAAGAGTAACAAACATTCATCCAAACTTTCTCATTTATAGTATTATAAAATAAGAAGAGATATATAAGAAGAAGAGAGCTACTGTCGCGCCTTACCACCTGTTTTGAGTTTTCACTTCTGTCGTCAGTCCTTATGAATGCCTGTGTTTTGGCGGAAAAAGTTTATAATAACGTGTATAATAACGTGCCTAACAATTGAAGAATTTATAATTTCCAACACTCCAACGTTATTAGTTTGGGTCTTAATGGTAGTAGGAGAAGTAAGGTGATATTAAATATCGTAAAATGGTTTATAATAAATTATACTTATGTTTCCTTTTATTTAAGGTTCTCTTGGTCGCACTGGGCATGACAATAGACAAACTAAGTAAAGTGTTTTTTTTAATGGGTGGCTTTTTGCCGCCCTCTCGTTCACCCCTAACATGTTAATTAGCGACCTTGGTCGCTGGGTAAATGATTTTTTCAAATTCTCTTTATTGATATTAAATTTTTAATATAATGTACAATGTTAAAACTTACAATTAAATACAATTCTGTACATTTTAAAAACTAGTTTTACAGTTAAAATAAAATACCAATTTAAAATACCTAATTTACAATTACACTAACAATTAAAAAAAAACAGGTTAAATACCACCAGTGTGCCATCTAATTCTAATTTACGCAGGATCGGGTAGGCGGTTACGGCGACCGGGAAGACTTTGGTTGTAGCGGCCGTATCTACTTCCTTATACCTCCTGTTCCATTCGTCAAATACAACCGGATCTGCTGCTTAACGAATGAAACAAGGCACCATTCATAATTAGGTTTGGTCTTCATCCCCCTTGCTGCCATCTTGGCCAGCTCATCCGCTCTCTCGTCCCTACCATCCCCGCATGCGCTTTCACCCGAGACAACCGTACTTCCTTCCCTTGCTCTCTCACTTCTTTCACTCCTCTTCTCATATTCTCCGCGAGGGGATGGAGGGACGTACCGTTCTTGACGGTTTGCAGAGTGGATCTTGAATCGGAATAAATTCCAAACCTCCTTTCATTCTTCTTCACTACATACTTTACCGCCTCGTGCAGGGCCAACAGTTCCGCCTGGTATACGGTGCAAAAGTGTCCCAGCTTTTTTCCGACTATATGTCTCCGCGGCGCTATCCCAAACAGATAACACCGTGCAAGTGAAGTGGTTAGATGCCCATAATTTTGAATAGTAAATAATTCTTGTTTTAAAAAAATAGTATATTGCAGTATGGTATATACCAGGGGTGGACAACCTTTTTGAGAGTGCGTGCCAAAATCAGCCAGTATTGGTATTCTCGGCGTGGATATATCGAGCGACGTTCAGTTTCGCGGTCACTTGGAAGAAAAGGCCAAGTTGGCCTCTAAAAAGCTGGGTGTACTCAGTAGAGCGAAGCAGTATTTCCAGCCGGGCCACCGCCTTCAATTATACAAGGCGCAAGTTCGGCCCGACATGGAATACTGCTCGCATCTCTGGGCGGGAGCACCCCAATACCAGCTTCTTCCATTTGATCGCATACAACGGAGAGCGACTCGAATCATCAACGACCGAGCTCTTACCGATCGGCTTGATACTCTGGCCTTGCGGAGGGACGTCAGTTCCGTCTGCGTTTTTTATCGTATATACCACGGGGAGTGTTCCGAAGAACTGTTTGGGACGATTCCTGCCACCGAGTTTCGTCATCGGACGACACGACAGACCGCCAGGTACCATCCACGCCACCTGGATGGCTGGCATTCCTCAACAGTGCGGTTTTCTCGCAATTTCCTTCCACGCACAGCCGCGGGTCTGTCCTCGGCGGTGTTTCCAAACCAGTACGACTTAGGGTCCTTCAAGAAGCGAGCCTATCTCTTTCTGAAAGGCCGGCAACGCATCTGCA
>JWHW01037121.1:243980-259313 GCA_000931545.1 Papilio glaucus | reverse complement strand
TAGTCGGTACATACACCGAACCACGCGTGAGTAAAGCCGTTTTTAATTAGTGTGTTAAAATATGTCTCACGAAAGTTTAAATAATTTTAAATATATTATGTTAAAAAATATTCGACTTTTTGTTCCTCCCATACAAAACGCCAATTTCATATGTAAGGGCCTAATATTTGCGATATTTATCGTCATTTTTATCAATCATATCATCATTATCACTTAGTCTATCGTTAAATTTTACAAAGCTCTGTGGGTAGCGAATAGCGATTGCTTAGTCAAATAACTTAAAATAATGTATAGGCACTTAGATCTTCCTACATGCCTATACTTTTTTCTTATGAATGAAGACTATTTCATTCTTATGAAGGAAGAAAGAGTTACAAGGTGATGAACTGAAATCTACCACATCAGTTACGCACTAAAGAAATACGATATTAATCTCGTTTCAGCCTATATTCGTCCACTGCTGAACGTTTGATCGCTACAAAGATCGGTCCCTTGCCACCCTCATCCAGTAGGCTTCCGCAACTTTGACCAGATCATCGGTCCATAGTGTGGCAGCATAGTCCTACCTACGGCACCATCGGCCATCCGTTCTGCGAGCAATGTGTCCGAAACATTGCCACTTAAGGTGTGCAATGCTTCGGGCAATGTCGGTTACATTAGTTCCACTGCGGATCACATCGTTTCTGATGCGATCACGAAATTAATAGTTGTCATAATCTAGAACCATAAACGTAGAAGAAGTGTACGTACTCGTACTGTGCTAAATGATAATTCCTAATCTCTTCATACTATTGTGACTTACGATCATATTACTTTTTTATTTTATATTTATGGGTTTATCTCAATTTATACAAAAAACCTGAATAAATACATAATTTACATTTTCAATTACTCGATTAAGTGCTTTTTCATCTGTTCCTAATCTACCCATACAAGGTATAAACATATCGACTTTATTTTATTGTGGTTTGCACCACCGCAGGGATTATGAGCCATATAATTGTGTAGACGGCTGGCAAATGTCATACGTGTGCTAACAAAATTGACCTTCTTAATGCACTCAAGGCACACAAGTCGTAGAAATATCAAGTAATAAAATTTTAATTCTAAATTTTAAATTAATGTTACAAAGGCAAAATTTATTTAAGCAATGATTTAGTTCGTTGAAAAGCGCTGAAAACATTGCTTACATAAAATCTGGTCCCAAAAAGGCCCTTAACATGGCCCAAAGATTTTATACGATGATCAGCTGATTTTTATATTCGATATACATAATATATCTTGTTTAACATCGATTGTATAACATCTATAAAAGCAAAAATTTACCCAACCAAAAGTTTTGAAACACTCATAAACTATGGCTTACGAGCCATGAAAGTAATATAAAGTTTCATTTACAGAAACATCACGCAACTCTGACTGTAAATACTAACTGTCTAAAGATTTTCCAACTATTTATGGCGCAGAATAGTTAGAATAGTTATAAAGATGCGATCCTGAAGAAGTATATTAGGCGCGACATTGTATGATAGGGTTAAAATAAGGGAAATGTGTGGCTTAAAAGTGGACGTTGTGACTAAAATTGAGAAAGGTATGCTTCGGTGATTCGGGCATGTTGAAAGGATGAATGAAGAGAGAATAAAAAAACAAATTTACGTTGCAAATCGCCCTAGGAAAACTTATATCGGACAAATTAGTGGCTTACTAAAAAGGGCGATATAAGGATCACCCATAACCGACGAGCATGCATGCGTAGATGTATGAATGTAGAAGAAGCGAGAGAGGTGTGCTAGGATCGCCAAATGGAAATCCATAATCTCCGCCTACCCCTCTGTGTTGCGGGCGTGAGCGCATATTTATTAATAAAGTAATATTAATTTATATCGATTATATGATTGTTTTTTTTTGCAGATGTGCTTTTGACACATTATGAAAATACAAAAAGTAATTTCTATTCTCGTAATAAAAATATGAGGCGAGAATTTCAGCTTTCAGTTTATTCAGAAATTTTATAATTGATTACAAAAAGATTTAAATAATTATAGTACTTATTTATAATATTTAGTTACTTTATTAGTACATTGCTACTAAAGCCGCTTATAAGGGGTACCAATCTATATGTGTTTCACCTATGAATCTATGTAAGTATCTGATTACTAGTACTCTACTTCTGCAGCACCTATAGTAAGTATACCTAATCTTTTCTTACGCAGTATTCTAATTCACGATACGGCCACATAGCTGGCAGGGTTTTCTCCTTTTCAGGGTTATTAATGATAGAAGCGTTGCTGGAGTTTCTTCCGCCACTTCTTCTCCCAGCGCAAACGCTCTCCGAAGTGGTAGTAATGTTAGTTCTAGAAATACATGTAATCCGATAATAGCTACCGATCGAGCCGAGGCTCGGCCCTCTCGGGGACCCTCGAATCGAAATGCTAAACGTGTAATTAGTGACTCTCTCTCGGGAGCCCTTGAGCCGAGTCACTCCATGAAGCGTCCACCGAAGCGACCTAAGAGCTCGGCGGCCTCCCAATCCGGTCATAATAATAAAATAACGGCCCGAGCCGAGGCTCCCTCTACGGTGGGAGCTCTCGAGCTAAGTTAGTCTTAAAGAGGCTTAGGCTAGGCGCCCTGCCGCCTCGAGCCCGGTGTAGCTGTAAATGCCTCCTCTAGGCAAACAGAGACCAGCCACAAAAAAGCAGCATTCTAACCCGAACAAATTGAGTTTTTGAATGTTTTTTTTTTGTCCTAAAGCAGAAGATCATATTTAAGTTTCTTGATTTTTTTATGTAATTAAAAAGATATAACAAAAATACGTTTCTATACTCAGTACATACCGAAAACACAGTTCCCGAGCGCGCATGACGTCACAATGCTACTAACCATAAATGTGAACATAGAATAAAGCATTTACTTGTAACAGAACTTTGAGAATTTGAATTTCAAATTTTTAAATTTTCCACGGCGTGCTTCGAGTAGCCCATTAAATTTGTAAACAAAAATGATTCATCGAACATACTCGGACGCGTCAGATTTAGATATGGATAGGTTTACATTTTAATAAGTGTGCATTTCAATAATCAGACGATTTGGGCGCGATGCAAAGCAGTACAGGGATCACAAACTTGGTATTACAAAACCTGAATAGCTCAGGCGCAATAAAAGTTTACTTTATTTTAAAAGAAGTACTTCAAGGATAACGTAATAAGATAATCTTATCATTTCAACATGCCGAAGTAACAAAAATCGTAAATAAAGACGGGAAATTTAAACCCGAAACTTAAACCGCTAAAAATAAAAATGTCAATTCCCTTCTTTTCAGCTCCCCCATGACACTCAATGTAAAAGTTTAGCTTCGTCGGCTCCCGTGCTATATGTTACTGACAATCAAAAGATTCGTTCTAGTGACACCTAATTTCGATTCATATTATATAGTCACGTCTATTGATGATACTACTACCATTGTACAGATATGAGAATCGCTTGGAATGCGACGCTCTCGCGTCGTCCTTAGGATGAAAGTCCTGTGTCCATATTTGCGTTAGTCTCGTTACATTATTTCACGAGGTAAACTTTTTTATACCCTGTACAACGTTGCTGCGGCGTCATAGGACGCAGGTCCTACGTTATTGTGCTCGAGTAGTTATATACATTGTTGACAGCGATTTATCTATACATATAATAATAATGCAACTGATCGCTTCATAAGCGCAATGAAAACCAAAACAATAATTATTAGAATGTTTGTCTATTTGTCTGTGCGTTTGTTACCGCTACTCTCAGAAACGGCTTAACCGATTTGGGTGCCGTTTTCATTAGTGCATTGTGGTAAGCTCCACTTAATATTTAGTGTTTGTTTTATCTCATTCGGTTTATATAAAAAATATATATCAATTTACGGCCATACTGTGTCGACCCCACACACGCGGGAAAAGCGCAGGGAGATGATGAGGTCGGTAGTATTAAGTAGGTAATATTATTTCGTTTAAGTAAAATGGCAGTGGGGGTGAAACCGCGGGGCACAGCTATATTTAATATTATAATGCTTGGTATCAAAATATGTGTAAATATTTAAGGGCCTTGGTGTAAATATAAAGGTTAACTTACTACTTAAAAATTATAATGTAATTTTAGATTTGAAAGAGGCTATTAGGTTCGGTTTTTAACCTGAGACATATAAAGCGTGGTCTCAAAGTACAAATCAGTAATCTCCTTATCCAAGGTGTCATTCCGAATACCCGCGAGTAGGTACATCGTGCGGACAGAACCTGCCTTACCATCAACTTCGATATTTGAATTCCACTTCAACAACGACGCCAACATATTATATGAATGAAGTTATCTACTAGAGGTAACTGGGTATTAACTTCGAAAGGTGAGAAAGAGCGCTGTCATTATCGCGGTTCCTAGGAGGAAATCAGGGTCGTGGGTGTGGCGTGTTGTATATCAAAAGCGAACATGTAATTCACATAGACATCAAACATTAGAAAGAATTGAATTCCACGGTAATACAATACAGTAGTGCTTTAATCTTTTTTCATAATTTTAAAAAGAATATTTCCCGCTAATATTAAAACTTTAATAATAATAGTTCACTTCGGAATTCAGTCGATTACAAAACAGTTTAACGACATTTTAAGAAAATCAATTAAACAGGATCATAACAATTTCAATTAATTTTGAACACAACTGCAGATATCAAGCACTATCGAAGTAATTTCGGTAATTAAAATCATAGCGTGAAAAAACGAGCTCGGTGGTGTACATGCATAAAATTACAAAAAATCGTTATTTTGCCATGAATTTTCTAAAGGAACCATTGTTGACGGCATGGGGTCCGTTTATGGTATAAAATTCACTATTATTTCTTATTTTGTAAAACAACAAGGTGACATAATAACACGTCCAATTCTTCCAGCTCCTGATATCATGGGTCAATGCATTTGATGACACAGAACGAGCAAAAACTTGTAGGTAAAACAGGGGTGTTTTCTGTAAAGTGTTATTGTATCCATTGTTCCATTCAATAAATTTCTTAGTGAAATGCTGCAAACAATATCTATTCAAATGCGATGATCGTACTATTGGCTGCCCTGCATACCTATCAAACTATTTTAAAACCAACATTTTTTAATAACTTGTTCTTTAATTTTCAGTAGACCTTAAAATAGGATTCGATCTGACGCCCGATTCAAACGGAGTGCCATCATTAAAAATAAGAAGTTTTGAAGGTAATATGTATAGGCAGTAAAATATTTTTTTACGTTGTTAAAAAAACATAATTTGAAACGATGAAGATATGAAGCCACACGCAACACACGTAAAGTAAGCTTAGCAAATTCAAAATTTATTTGTGTTTTAAAGTTGTAAACGACTTGTAAATAGATATGCGTTGAGAAGTAACTACCGCTCGGTTCCAATAATAATACGTTTATTTGCATAAAACATGGTATTACAAGTTCTTACAAATAAAACACTGATCAACATGTTTCGCCATAATATCAATAGCACGCAAAAAATGTATCAACATTAATCAAAGATGTCCTTAGTGCTATAAACATTTCTATTAATTAACTATTCATGTAGCTTTAATTTAAACATTCTAGTATTTAATAGTTTTAATATGTTAGGTATCTTGTCATAAATTCGAATACATATAAACAGACAGCTTTGCGTATATTTACTCAGTCTAGGATTGTCTTCCAGTATTAATCTACAAGGGTCTCGCCGGTTACGATTAGTGATTTCATTTGATGTTTTAAATATTTTTATGCTTCCAAACAAACATACATATTTCATATATAAAAAGAGCTGCCAGTGGTAGTAAGCCAAGTTTTTTAAACACCGGCTGGCACGAATCCTGTGGTTGGAGACCGTAAATTGCTCTAATACATTTTTTTGTGCTACAAACGCTCTATTTTGATCACTGCTATTTTCCCACATTAATAGTCCATAGCGCAATATTGACGCAACATATGCATGGTAACACATAAGAGATGTTTTTATGTTTGTTATGTTTTCGATTTGTTTAAGGGTTACACGAACTTGTTTATTTATGTTGTGAACATAATTTAGGTGTATTTGTGTTGTGAACACAATATTAGGTGATTTTAAGCGCATACCTTTATTCGACTTTGCTTCAAGTCGTAGGCTACACGAATTTAATTCAAGACTTTGTGAGACTACTATCGTTACATTAAGTATTAATTTATTATACAACAACTTACTTCGACCTAGTTTCGACAGTTGGCTGATAAAATTATGACTGCTAATTCAAAAAACTTACATGTCCTTTTATCGGGTCTGATCCTGGTGGTCAGGGATAGGGTAATTTGCTGTCACATTTTGGATAATATGGGTGAAAAGCGGATAGCTATTGCTGTATCTGTGTAGAGTAGCAACCTAAAGAAACGTGGGCAATAATTTATTTATAATATAGATTTATAAGTAATGCAACTGTTTAGGCCTAATAGTAAGTTTGGACGCATGTTTAAATTAAATATTTATTATTATTTATTTGTAAATCCATTCCTTAACTTGTACAACTTTCTGTGTACTTCTAGATGGTAGGCGAGCGTTAAAGGTAGAAACAAAACCTTTGATACGAGCCGATTCGTTAGAAAGCGATGAAAAAATTACATCTACTAATAATAAACAAGCAATAAAACCTGGAATTGTGAGCGACAACGAGGACACGAGCAGCGGTAAAACTATTACACATATTTTATTAAGTTGCATGTCATAGTGAAATTATTATTTTTTATTTCACTAATCGACTAGACGTGTACGGCTCCTACTTCATACATAGTAATAGGCAAAAACAAAGCAATTCAGTATTTCTCAAAAGTTGAGAACCCAAAATCCTAAAAAAAGCCAGCGAATTCATCAGTAATGTTACATTACAGTACAATATTATACATAATACTTTGGGCAATTTTACAAAAAAAAGAAACTTCGGGAAAGAATCTATATCTGTTGTAGTGTCGAGATTTTCTCTTATCAAGGGCCGGCCTATCTATCGTTAGCAGCCGAAATATTCCTCCTCCATACTGGAGGTGGACCCCTCCTAAGAATCGCCTCAAAAGTCAGTCAGTTGCCACTCTCATACAGTGGACGCCCGCAACCTTGACCGGATCATCAATCTATCTTAAGGGGTATCTACCTACTGTATTACTGTACTATTACTACACGTGGTCTTCATTAAAGAATCCTTTAACCTCGCCCCAATGTTTTGTAGTAGCGACTATTTAAATCAGCGGTCGGTATCCGGAATGTCGAAACTTGGATTTATAATTTAAATAATTTTTAATATAATTAGTCCTATTTTCATACGTTTGAACGCTCCTTTAATTTTATTTTAGACCTCGATAACAAATTTTTTAGCAACTTCATAATACTAACTTAAAACAACTTATATAAACGTACCTCTAACGCCTACATAATTTATTTATAAATAAATTTGGTTAAATATGAACAAAATAATTTCTTTATTTTACTTGATTTTATCCAAAAATGCTTTTTTTTCTTGTGAAAGTAATTCTAGAACATATTTTCCAGATTATGAAGGTATAAGAAGTACGAAGGGGTTACGTGGGGAATATGAACCTGAAGGTTGGTTTCATTAATAAATGTGCTTGCACAAAAAAAATTAAGTACTTGGTTTTATATTGAAATCATTCGTTGGAAATAGTTATTTTACTGTGAAATTATTGTCCTCAGACACTCCAAAAGTTCACCGACCACCTTCAGACGACAGCGATGAAAACTCCGGTAATTACTTTTATTGGATTTAAATCTGGATATTTCTATATTCTTATAGTTTAATAACATTTAAATGAATAATAACAGAACATTTATCGTTACGAACGCTTTTTTTGCAGAATAAAAGGCTGGGACACCTTTAGTTTATAACAAAATATCCAAGTGTCGATTTGCCTTGTACAATACATATACAGAAACTATTTTACTCAGTTTTATTTTTTACCTTACTCGGGGTATCCATGATATATCTTATCACACACCTTATCGAGTTCATTTAAAAAGGAATGATTTGTTTCACCTTGAATGCTGGAGATGAACAACTAGTTTATTATCTAAATCTTGTATCAGTTATTACTCTTCTATTGTTTTGTTCTTTAAAAAAACATGTCGATTCTCCGTGTGAAGCAAAGGTATACACTTGTGCGGAATAAAGCCACTGGAGCTCCTCCTGGAGAGTAAAGTTTCTAAAGACAGACCATAATTTAACATTGTCATGCATTATCACAATACAGTGACTGACGCAATAGTTTGTAACTAAAAACTATTGGCGCAACATCTATCTTAATGTTTGCACAGCAGAGTTTTGTCAGCAGAGAATCATGGATAAATAGTTAATGCTTAACGATATAACTATTCACCTGAATAAATAAATTACCTGAGCATTTCTATCAACATGAAAGACATTGTTAATATGTAAAAATAAATCTTTACCGTCCAATTGACAATTAATATTTATATAATAAAAATTACATTTAAACGAAATCTTTTGCTTATTCAGTATTTTATACTGGCGTTCGTTCGTTGTTTAAATGAGGCGTCTTACAAAGAATAGTACTTTCCAAATAACAACAGAGATAATTAACAAATTTTCTATCGAAAAACAAATGACTACCATAGTTAATTGTTTTCTTTGCTTCATTTTGTTTTACCTTACAATTTGCTTTCCATTCCAGAATAGCAAATAAAAGATCAAATTCTTCAATTGAACCCAAGTAATTAATTAGTATGCATCGCGCGTATTTTCGTAAGCCTAGGCTGTAAAGACGGCGCCTAAGGGATGTTTTAAGGACTATTAGACGGGCCTCGTGGGCGACGTTCAAACGAATGATTAAAAAAACTTTTTGTCTTCTTGATCCGACTTCAATTCTCAGAAAAGTCTGTTAATAAAATCCGCGAAAGTATTTCGTAGTAAATAAAAAAAATCCTAATGAATTAAATAGGCATTTAATAACGAAAAGAGTACCCCTCTTTTTCACCGCACAGCATTAAGTAATAGTTAACATGTTTCTAGACTTTGAAATCTATGTACATTAGACGAACGTGGCGTCAACTTTAACATTAGTGAATTTTTAGCGTTTAACCTAGCATCTTTTCTCAATTCGAGAAAAGTTCGTTGACATTGTACATACTGGTAAAAATAAAATGATGTATTGTAATTTTCTTTAAAAACAAGTCACTGACATTTTTGGCATATTAAGGCACAAAGAAACTGTGATGACATAATTTAACCTTTAGCTTTCAATACCTAAAACTCAACTCCCTAACACCTCCTTATAGGGATATGTTAGGGAGGAAATGAATATTTTACGTGCTCCTCACTTCGTACAAATTGAACTTTAAGTTGCCTTATTTGATTAGACTCAAACTCCGTCCGCGATTTTTCCGCTATTAACTTTAAGGAATAGCAGCTCTACAAATAATTCTGGTATTGTTCATTTAAGTAGCATACAAATATATGATAGCTTTATTTGTACCACACATCTTTGAGAGTGAAAGAACCATGTTCGGAAATTAATCGTTCAAAAAAGATCGGAGAATCAATTTTTCAATCAGGGAAGATTTCATTTTCTTTCTGTCTCATTTCCGAATGTTGACTAGAATTGAGAAAGGTATGCTTAGGTTGTTCGGGCATGTTGAAAGGATGAATGAAGGGAGAGTAACGAAACAAATTCATGTTGCAAAAGTGAGTGGCAGCGTTGGTAGGGGACGTCCTAGGAGAACTTATATCGATCAGATTAGTAACATGTTAGCAACATCATGGAAACATTATTTTATAACGCTGACAACACCGTTTTATGGTATTTTAACTGGCAGCTGGCAATAAAGAGCAGTAGGAATAATTTAAAAAAAAACGATAAGAAGAAGGATTATTGGCGGGCTTTGTAGAAAGGAAAATGAAGCGTTATCGTTGCTAAAATTAGTAAAATAGTAAAACGTAGTTAATAAATGTTTATTTTTAATTGTAAAATATGAAACCAGTTTAATATAAAGTTAATTTTAATTTAAAAATTGTTTCTTTTTAAAGAATAACTTAAATATCGATAATAAACATACTAAAAAACAGATTTCAGCAGTGAAAATCCAGTGTTATCAAAATTATATTAATAGTTATTATATCCTTTAAAAGAAAAAGTGTTATGTCAAATCTGCGTTTAATGTAATTTACGACAACGTATTATTATTATTAAATATTATATATTAGTAAATAGAGATTGTTTTTTTAAATATTCTTACACATAAGTAATAAATACTACTGTTAATAATCTGAAATGTTGCACATTCTGATGAATTTTTATGGTCAAACATTTGTAAACACGCCTACTGCAGTGGGCCTTTAAACAAATTTATTGATTCTAAGCAGCAAAACGATTTATAATATAAATTAATTATTTATAGTGCAACAACACACTAACATTTTAGTTTCATATCGAAAAACTCAAACCTTAAAAGTCCTAAAATTTTTAGCAATTGTGACGCATGTTGAACAACATGCGTCACAATTGCTAAATATTTTAAATATAATAAGCTAAATGCTATTATCTTAACGCTGCAATTTTATCTTAACAGTATTTCCGTGATAAACGAACAATCCATTATATATATGAACTTCGGCACTATATATGTTGCAAATAAAGTATTTGCTACAATCGAAAATAAACTATCCAGCGAAAACAAAACTTCTGTATTACATCTTAGTTCTTTGCGTATTGAGTTTTGTACTAAATTGATTATAGGTCGGCATATAATTCAATAATCTGCATCTAGACATTGATAGTAAGCTTGAATCTACTTGCTTTTGTTTACAAATTAATAGGTATCATAGTCTGTGAAATATGACCTCCAAAAATTAATGCTTTAAACTAATCTTTCCCATTAGCTGACTCATTACGACAAATATAATTACAACAAATATTATACAGCCATTCTATCGGTGTTAATTAATCTATTCCCTTGAAACGACGTTAACGATAAAAAATTTCAATTAAAGTAAAATTGGTTCTTCGAAAAATTCTCCAATTTTTTTATGTCTATAGATATTTTAAATGTTACTTATGTTATAGAAATCCGTGATCTCTGCCTACCCGTCTGGGTTACGGGCGTGAGCGCATACTTATTTTATTTATTTTTTTGGTTCTACCGTTATAAATTACAGGAAACGTATTAGTAACATTTTAAATATTTAAATTATACATTTTTAATGTCATATACCACAAAATATGCGATTCCAACTAAAAGTTAAGATATTTCTTTTCATTATATTTACGAGACCAAAGGATATATTAAATATGTCCTGAAATATTTATTTCATATTTATAGTTGAGTAGTTAATTAACTTACCTTCGCAACGTTCATGTAACTTCGTCTGCAAAGAAGACGTCGGTAGTCTGTTTCCGGGCCTCCATAACTTTAAAAAGCCTGCGACCAGCGTCCATTTGCTAGGATTCACTTTTAAGAGTCATTTCATGTCATTTGACTAATCCCACTCACAAGGTTAGTTTAAAGTTTATAAATTAACGTTTGTTTTTATTTCTCTTACATAATAACACATTTATTATATACTCATTAATAGTATTGTTTCTGTATGGCTTTCCAGTCCGTCCGTCCGATTACATAAACTAAGTTTACACCATCTGCTACATTTTTATTGAAATAAATTGATTGCTAAGACGAGCACGTGAGGTAATGAACTTGAACAAACATTTCGGTACTCATTATATTTTATTATTTCACTTTAAAATCAAAGAAATATCAAACTTTACAATATTGAATTAGCACATAACTAAAATATGGTTAGATTGTTACATGAAAATTTTCATGACCATTGTATTCTCTTCGCGATTGTCGACTATTTTTTTTTCACTTTTCTTCTTTTTTAAGACGTCTTGATATGCGTTGCCAGTTATAGTGCTTTGGTATAGTATTTGACCTGCTTGGTGGTTGGTGCTTACCAAAGAGGTCGAATATATCAATTTTGGTTTCAACATTGGACGATAAATAACCAATATAAAATGTGTATTATTATATATCTGAGCAAAAGGACAAAAGAAAATATTTTAATTTAATTGCTCTTTTTACAGCGTACCAAGAAATGTCTGAGGCAGCAGAACGACATTAAAAAAAAACTTTTAAACAAAAATAAAACCTATATTCAAAAACAAGAAATGCATTTAAAAGTATAAAATAATTTTACGCATTTAAACATAAGAATCAATTCTTAATCATATTTATTTTTGGAGTCGGTGTCGGTGTACGTTTGCTAACGACGCACTTCTGTAAAATCTTTGTCACGATTAGTTAGAAAAATCTCAAATCCGTTTGTAAACGCTATTGCGTCAGAAGAGACAGGATGTAGTTATATGCGCTGACGCCCGTAACCCAAAGGGGTAAGCAGAGATCACGGAGTTCCATTTGGCGCGATCCAGGCAGACTTCTCTCGCTTCTTCTACACATACCATGCTCGACGGTAACAGGTATTCCTTATATCGCCCTTCTTTAGTATGCCTCTAATATTATCGATAAGGTAAGTTCTCTGGAGACGTCCCCTACCAACACTCTCAATAACTTTTGCAACATAAATTTGTCTTGTTACTCTCTTTTCATTTTTCCTTACGACATGAACAGTGCACGTACAGCAAAGTCCATATTCCATTCTATGGAATTTGCCTTCTACTAACTAACTAATAAATCCGCCTTACAAAAATGTTTCCCCACTGCAGACCTTCTCTCCGAGAGAGGGAAGGGGCCGTAATCCACCACGCTCGCCCAGTGTGGGTTAGTGGATGTCACATGTCTTTGGTTTCATCAATTTGGTGGTTCTCAGACTTGCCGGTTTCCTCACGATGTTTTCCTTCACCGTCTTTTGGAGAAGTGGTGAAGAAATAAATTACACAAAGTAAAGCGCCTGCCTGGGTTCGAACCCGCGACCTACAAGTACGTAGGTTGGGGCCTTAACCACTGGGCCACCACTGGTCCCTGTGGATTTGCACGTATAGCTAATGTTAACAGCACATAAAAATAAAGAGAACACGTACTTATAAGTCTTATGCTTTTTTGTTATTATTCATATTTACTAAAAGCCTTAAAAATAGAACAGTAATTAATAATAAACATTCGATCGAATTATTGAATATAAGTTTAAGTAAAGATTTGTTTTCGTTCTGATTGTGTTCGTTTTGATTCTCATTTTTGAATTTAGACACCAAAAAATAAATCTTTACTCTTTACAAAGTTAATATAGATTGGATAATGGTCAGATAACGACTTAAAACATAAAAGAGAAGCTAATCCATTTAGTCTAAAAATGTTGGAATTGGTGCCAGACGAGTTAATTAGCTGACCTTTTGTCTGCAACAATCTACTCGAAGGGTAGAAATTAAAATTAAACGATTTCTTTTTTCAGTCGATAAAAATCTATTTTTTCCAGATTTTACGGTTACTTTGCAATTAGATCAAGAAGCGCCAATATGGTGTACTTTATTCTAAACACGAGATCGTGTATTCGAGACCGCTATTCGACTTTTCTCATATTAATATAGAAATATGTACATACGTAAATGCATAAATTAATATCCAAAAATATATTCTCGTGAATCTATCTTCCCAATCATCTTCACCTAGCAATCTTAGTAAATTGTAAAGATTAAAAAAATACAATAGAATAATATCTTAAAGGGAAATAAATATACGCTCACGCCCGTAACCCAGAGGGGTAGGCAGAGATTATGGATTTCCATTTGGCGCGATCCTGGCACGCCTCTCTCGCTTCTTCTAGATCCATACATCTACGCATTCAAGCTCGTCGGCTACGGGTACTCCATATACCGCCGTTCTTTAGTATGTTCCTGATCTGATCGATATAAATTCTCCTTGGACGTCCCTTACCAACGCCGCCACTCACTTTTGCAACATAAGTTAATTTCTTTACTCTCCCTCCCACCCTCCATTCATCCTTTCAACATGCCCGAACCACCGAAGCATACCTTTTTAGTCATAACATCAACTTTAAGCCACACTTTTCCCTTAGAACGCTAATTTTAAAAGGAACTTCAAAGAAAATATTCTAATAATTGCTTTTTTTTTGCTTTAATAACATCAATTTAATTAAGCTTTGTACCTAACGCATTCTATTTTTCACCAGATTACTTAATTAGATTGCTTTGCGGGTGTTTTCATTGGAGTACATCATGGTAGAGTAAGTCGCCGCGATGTCGTTAAGGTCTATCACAGTCTGTCTATCCTTTAGGGAAACATTCAAAAGAGTAATTTAACCATTCTTTTTCCCTACCAAATTCTAGTTGTAGGATTTTTTTTAAATTGTGAAATTTAACACAAATATCTTATTCTCGTTATGAATGAGCGAGTTTTAAAACAAAATTAAACCAAAACTTAAAAACATGAATTGGTAATGATTTTAAGATCAATGTAGGTATTAAAAAAATGTGGTCGGTAAGAGCTATTTTTAAACCTAACATAAAATTGTGTATTTACAGTATGTACATTGCAAATAGTTACTATTTACAATATTTGCGGCATATCTGATTTTTCTTCATTTAAATTAAGTTAAGAATTCAAAATAATAGTTATTTTATATCATCATCTTTGATTAAATTTACAAAGACATTATCCCCGATGAAATCATAACTTTAAGATAATTTTCACGATACCTAAGCACTTAAGGCAGCACTGAGATGTCATATCTCGGATCGTCGCGCGCCGCAAAATGCGACTTTCTATTCACTAGAGATCAAAAAAGAAAAGATTTTATAAAACGAAACAACGAAACAAGTATTGTTTTCCTTTATTTAATTTTTACTGTTTTGTTTCTACACACTTTGGTGTTAGACATACAAAACATATAGATTAAGGTTTCCATTGTTATTTTATACTTCAATATATTCCAACTTAATATAAAAATCCAAATAAAACATCCCAATAATTTTCGCAGGAGTGAACATTTAAATAGAGTATTTTGCAGTCGCCTTTTCCTACATAAACCCGAACGTCACAGATTGGGAAAAGTTTATGGTAAGCCAGAGAATCTTTACCATGTCCCTATTATTTACCATCTACCTATTTTGCCTAGAATGGTATAACTTCCGCTCTTTTTGAAATAGTCTGAGTGTGATGCACGCTGGAAAACGCAGGTTATAGCCAATTAATTAATCTCTATTCATTCTAATTTAAGGAATCCTCAATTTACCTCTTAATTTAATTTCGCTAAAAGATAAAATACATGCAACTATTTTTGTATTGCTTCGCCTTGGTCTTCATGTGTTAAATTAACAATCATGTTAT